>JANUFV010045334.1:0-11295 GCA_024757865.1 Epizoanthus scotinus
TGTTTTGAAGGTGCGAGGGTCGTCGCAGTTGAAAGTAAGTTCAAGGGCTGAGGAGTAGTATTCCATTAGGGTTGATTAATATCCTTGGCCTAGATTTTACAGTGAAATATTTTTCTTTCAAAATTTACATCATGATCAGTTGACATTACAATTTTGTAATAATTATTATAAGTATCATCAATCTACTACCGGTACTTTGGAAATTGTAAACAGTTCTTCTATCTACGAATATTAGGCCATAGTTTTTAAAACATTTATTTTAAGGATTTTTTCAATGATATATATTTTGGTCAGGGGGTTGAAACAAAATTTAATCCAATGATTTTTTTTTTAATTTTCCATAAATAGTATATTACTTGAAAAGGTATATAGGACTAATAAAAAAGTGCTGTGAGTCACTGAAAAAGAATAAGTGACAAGATGTGAGGAATGTAACAACACAGTTTGCACCATTAGGCAACAAAGTTGTCTCCATAACCTACCTAGAACTTTAATGATGTGTATTAGTATATATCTTCACTATTCTAATCAGAGACTTTTGTTTAAAATACCATGTTTTAAAATTATAGTGCATTTCTAGCAATTTCAGAAATGCCCCCCCCCCCTTCGGCGTTTGCACAAAGGACGCTTGTGCCTATGGCGCTCGTTTCAACCCTCCCTTTTCGAACTGGGGCCCCCTTTTTCAAATTTCTGGATCCACCCCTGTGCATTATTACACTTACCGTTCTTGTTTTGTTCCGTCGTCTTCATCTAAAGGAGATGGTGGTGTTGATGGGGGGCTGATGGGGTGTGCAACTGGTTGTAGGTTGATGGTTATCTGTCTTCTGTCATGTAAGGTCGTATTACGCTCATGACCATGTTTCGGTGTCGATGTATAACCTCCAACCATAGGATAAAGCCCCCGATCTATTGTACATACAGTTTGTTACTATTAATAAGTGAATTATTATATTTTGTAGCTGAGGGTAGTATTGATTTAAAAGCATGAAATGGAAATCGCCTTGTCTAAAGAAACCTCTTTGAAACCCCTTGCACCAGAATTTTTTGACAATTTCACCCCTCTGTGATAGGGGGTATGGATATTTCTAGAACAACATAATGTGTTTATTATGGAAAAAGCTATTTGTTTATTTATCTATTTTCCTAAAATTGGCTACAAATTAAAGCTCATTTTCCGTATCAAGGATGGCCATGTCTGCTATGCAAAATTAATATAAACCTTGAAGTCACTTACGCATTTCAATCAAGCACTGTATATAAATACAGTTTTAATTTAGAGTTTAATAATTAGTCTTTATATAAAATGCGAGGTTGGTACAATAGTTCTACAAAACTACGACTTTGCATTGCATTGATCACGAAAACTATATATACAATCCAGCACAAATTGATCATATTAATTGACTATGTATAAAATGTTCACTGACATATTTGTTAATAAATACATTTAACAACAACCTACATTTAATAACTCTGTCTCTTATCCAGTTTTCTCTCACTTCATGCAGCCTTTATATTTGTTGATAAAAGCGACCTTAAATCTTATGTACTGATCATGAAGTCAGATGTGATAAGAATGTCTAAACAAAAATACGTGATCAGTCATCACAACTATTTGTCGTTGTTTTCATAATTTCATAAATTTTGTAAATGCTCAAGAAAGTCACTGCATTATCATTATATAATTATCAAGAAACAGAAGTTTTAAAAAAATTCTGAAAGACTATTAAATCTTCGTTTTACGTTTAGAGTGTAGGCGTAAACGGAATATGGATCTCGCTGCTACAAACTACGTTTCCTTCTAAAATTGCGTTTATCGACTCGAGTCAGTATATAATAGTCTATGTTTAAATCATTTCAGTGCCAAAGAGTTTTAGTAGCGTATCCCGGTTTTAAACATCAAATACAACAAACGCGTACAGTTTTCCTAAAATAGAAATAGAAAGACGACACTTTAACATGTTTATATGTCTTCGTTTACCGTTTTAATATCACAAAGGCAATTACTTTCATATTTTGACAGACATAAAAACAGAACACACGAAATGTCCAGTGCGCGTAAAATACTAGACTGTCAGATCTAAATCTAGAGACAAGCCTTGAATTTATAGTTATTGGTTAGTCTACTAGTCTCAGAATTTGCGATGATTCGCCGATAAGACAGGAAGAGACTTCCTACAGTAATATGCTTCGCTAGAAAAAAATTGATCTCACTGATAATAAGTGATATTGAAAATGTTTGCCTGAGAAAATCGTAGATAATTTTCCCACAGTCTTCATTTGTCATTTGATAATAGTATAGGGTGCCATTCGAATTCGTTCGATAATTGTTCTTCCAATTCGCTGCTATTACCTAAAAATTAGCAGGAATATCAACGTCTGTTCTTGAATTCTTCAAGAGTTCATACATCAAACTTCAAAAGAGGTTCAAGGTTGTGGGTCATCAAACATTTCTTATGCCAGTATCTTATTTCATGATCGTTGTCAATGTCACGTTAACTAAATTATGACTCTAAGAACAACAAACTTACTTGAATATGTAGTTTCTGTTGGCGTCGGAAAGCTTACACTCAGAGTTGACGGCATCGTATGTTGATAAATTGGCGAATCTGTTAGTGCACTTGAGACGGCAAGGTTCTCATTTGTGCTGTACGAGCCGTTTTCCAGTCGAAAGCGTTTTGCTTGCGATCGACGTGCAATAGGTGATGCTACTGCGGATCTCAAAGCTAGTTCGGCGGCGTGTGGATAGAGATGTTCTCTACCGATATCAGAGCCAATTCCATGGCCAGGTGGCGGGAAATTCGGGCTCCGAGTCTGGTTGTTCCCTTCCGACATGACTGATCGGGCAGCCTGCCCTTCGTCCTGTCCAAACAAGTCACTCGCCGCTGCAGAGCAGATCAGAGAAAAACAGACAACTTTGTAATAATTAATATGGTACAGAAACAAACATGACCACAGAAAAACAAGCGATATTTTGCCATCGACCCTAACAAGAATTCGTACGGGATGTTTACAAATTACATGGTTTCAAGAGATCGCTTCAAAATGAAGCCAAACTTATCAAGTTAAAGGGAGAATACTTACCTCAGCTTCTATGGCTTATGAGTCCATTCATAGTTAGGTTTAAGCAACGTGCTCGGCAGTTCCAAGCGCCATACAAATTTTACCAACTAAAACTCTCCGTTGGGGTCATAAAATGTCTTAAAACACAGTAAAATTATCCCTTTTCTATCTGTTAGGTAAAACAGTTCGGCTGAATGTTGTAGCAAAAAAATTACAGAGGCATCGAAGCCCGGTGAACTCAGAACGGAACAATAAAGCCGACACAATGTTGAGTGCAAGTATTGATACTCTTTTGATGAGCGTGGGAACTTTCCTGCAATCTGAGGCTCGTGAGAAAATTAACCCCATACCAAATATGGAAGCTTATTGTAAATATCCCTCCAAATATGGGCTTTAAAACAATGGAAGCACGCGACTGCTGGCCAAATTTGGTTGAGCCCTCAGGGGAACCCATTTTAGTGTTGCGACAACATGTGCGCTTTTGTGAGCGCGCGAATTTGTGATTGGCCACAAAACAATACGGTCTGTAAAGATGATCAAAACCCTTGCAAATACTCAGCTGTTTTGACAGGAAAATTTCTCACGGGAATAATAAAGGATTTAATATCTGAAAATGTGGCAAAAAGCAACAAAATCGACATTAGAAACAAATTAAATATCAAAATTTATCTTTTCCGGAATTTAAAATGCACACATGATCTTGATAACGCGAGAAGTACTTATTTTAATACTCTTAAAAGAGTTTTCCGTGGCAAACACCTTTCAAATTGATAAATTACGATTCAGAATCGCCGTTAAATATACCGTTGGCTTTCAAGAATGATTGGTGGAAGCTGTCAAAGCTTTTGTTAAATTAATTCCATTTTATAGAATGTATCTTTACTTTGAAATTCAAGTTAAAATTGAAAAGAAGTGTTTCCCAAAGTGTACATCCTCCTGAGATACAACGAGTTTCCGCTTCCAAGCTCTTCCGAGTCGGGTGTTTTCAGTATATAATGTATACTGAATGTTCACGGAAAATATGCAGTTTGCATCATATATAGTCACTTTGGTAAAAATATAGACAAGTTTGATACATACGGCACAAAAGAACCGATTTTCCTTTAAAATCTGCGTGTGTTTTTATGCATTGCCCTTAGTCTTTGATCAAACTTACAAAAGCGCTCTATAATGCATATTATAATGTGAACCTGCCTAGTGTATGCTAGTCTTCGTGTACACTAAGGAACAATACTATCTTACCATGCATCACAAGGAGAGAATATGAACGTCTTTTTGTGTAACACGTGCACATACATGTCATTCATATGTTTTTGTCAATCAAGCATGTATGAAATCTTTCATAGCGAGAATATATTTTGATAGAGGAAAAAACAAGAACTCAAGTAGACTTTCTTAATACTTTTTACATCGAAATCAGTTGAGCTAAACGAAAACAAACATAGTATATACAGAATTTGCGGGCTGTATAAAGACCGTACACGGAGACAAACTATAATTATATTGGATATTTAATATCGGTAGACGCTGAGATCAGATATTTTTTTGCTAACTTCCTTTGGCTGGGCCTTTTTACTTGTTTCAGTTCTATAATGATTTCTATTGAAAATGCCATTTGCAGGCTCAATAGTCTTCGCTATGTTCGCTGGTAAATATCCATTTGCGGGTGTTTTCCGATTGTATGCATATGTATGTCTTAATGGTAACGACAGGTGCCCATCACTTGTGCTAGATTAAACTGTCAATCAAACATACAATTCTATAATCAACAGAGAAATGCATGGATGTTTTAAAATATTTTAAAATGTGTTTACTTTGTGTTGTTCCGAGCGTTCTATCCTCCAAGCACTTGAAGTGAAAAAGTGACAGCGGCTTTAGAACTTCAGTTTTGTATATTTCCATTTCAAATAAATATAACAAGACTATTAAAGCCGAGAGCTCAGTCTTCGGGCTTAACATCACTGATTGACCTTAAATCTTGCCAGCAAAACACCTGGAACTCACACCTACTTGATAACACATGCAGGGACCCCTACACAGAAGTATTAAATCTAACTTGCCACAAGTCGAGCTCACAAAAAGGCAAAAACACGACAACAATTTCGATCAAGAGAGCCTGGAAAATGAGTAATATTGTCAATAAGAGTTGTATTAAACATGTATCAAACTTCCATTTGACAGTACAACACTGCATGCAACCACCGATCCATTAAAACAGTACAACTGCTTTCAAATGCTGTAAACTGAAATGTTGTTTTTGTATTGAAAACGGAAATTATTATACCAATAAACGTTTATAACAAACAACACTGTCATAGTGCTGAAATGTGTTTTTTCACAAAAGGGTGGTCCATGCAGAGGCGTTGAGCTCTTCAACGTGGAATCACCACAGCTTTTTAAACAGGAAAAAAAGAAGTGACAAGCTCTAGATGGGATTTTAGACAAACGAAAGCGACATTTTTCTCAAGTTCTGTTTGCATTGACATTTTTACGGCTGAACAAATTTTCGCATTTTGCTACACTCATTTTATTTCTTTTTTTAACTTCTCTTTTTAGGGCTGGCCTGAACGTTCCGGCTACACTTTTTGAGGATTTCAACCTCAAATGTTCTTAACTAAAATTTTTTTTTTTTCAATTTCAGTCGGAAATCTGTTTTTATTTTAAAATACATGTAGGCAAAGCCAGTGTGATTCAGCGATCAGTCAACTTGTGTAAATTCATCTCTCGTGTTGGGGATAGACATAGCGCGATTGGCAGTGACTGGAGGCAAGTTCAGTATAGGCAAAACGTATCTTAAAGTCAGTGTGATTCAGTGATCAGTCAACTTGTGTAAATTCATCTCTCGTGTTGGGCATAGACATAGCGCGATCAGTGTCAGTAACTGGAGCTAGGCAAGTTCAGCATAGGCAAAGCGTAGCTTAAAGTCAGTGTGATTCAGTGATCAGTTAACTTGTGTAAATTCATCTCTCATGTTGGGGATAGACATAACGCAAAATAACGCGATTGTCAGTGACTGGAGGCAAGTTTCCCACAATTGAAAATATAGTTCCTTACTTCAATACTCGTTCTCATCGGCAGCCTCAGGATGTTCTTAACATGTTCATAACTTTGGAGCATTTTCAACCTCGATGTTCTTATAAAAAAGGTTCTTAGTGTATAGTTTGATAAACTACAATATTTAATCTGAGCTGCCATAATTTCTATTCGCTAAATTTACCCTATTTTTCAGTTTGTGCAAGAAAAAGTGTTGTTATCAATATCAAGTTCAGTGTCAAACTACCATGAAAATATTTAAACTGATATTTCTAATTTCTGAAACCATATTTCTTCCGTAAAAGCTGAAATACATTATTTTACGTTGAACTTGAAGTCAGAGCTAGAGGCGGTGATATCGGACTCCGAGGAACACAAGTTGCATTACGATATACTTGGCCAATACAATTTTATTTATAGAAATCGAGAGCTATATGGGCTCCATATTTCAGACAGAAATTCCCGATTCATTTCGATTAGCAGTCTGACTAGTATTTTAATTTCGTATTTAAAAAAATATATACTCACGCGGTCTTGTCCGATGAATTTAAGTAGTCAGTCGGCAATAGCTGGCTAGTAATAGACTGTACATTCGCTCAGTCAGTGCATGAATCGATTACAAAATCTCAGAAGGTTCTCCTTTTCCATTTCTGCCATTCTCTTATTCTTATGTTTTCACTGATTTCCTTGCAGTTTAACTTGGTCAGTAACTAAATGTTCCTAAATATCCTCTGGCTGGCAGTGGACTTTGCCCTGAAACAGCCGGCCAGTTTAGTGTAATATATAATATAGTTATGGTCAATATACAGTGACACCAATATGCAGTTACATGTTTTTAAAATATAGGAAACACTTTTCTTAAATACTATAAATAGATAATAAAAAAGGCTGAAAATTTTAAACCACAATAATCGATCGGTAAATAACGTAATTAATAAATAAATTGCCAAGAAAATTAATCATATTTCTCCCCTCATATCACCACGTTCATGGCGCTGTTAACATGACTCAAATGATCGTGGAATATATTTGAATGACTGCGCTAATCGTTTGAAATCGTTTTCGCCAGATTACTTGTAACAAAATTATTATTAAAGGCATCAATGTTGAATAATTTTGAAATAACAACAATTTAACAACACTTGAGACTGAATTTGCCATTAAGCATAAGTGACAGAGCATTGTTTTTCTTGTCAGGGGGGTCGGAAATTTTGACTACTGAAATATCTTTTGAAGAGGGTGAAAGAGAAAATCGATTATTACAAAGAGTAATCATTGTAAACAAGTGTTTATGTTAGTAAAATATTGTTTGTATAGATGCAGAAGGGGATTAGTGAGACAGATAAGTATTTCAAAATTTCTCATTTTCCCCTTCCAGAAAAAGAATGGTTTGTCGATAAGAATGACATTGCATGACGGCCAAAGTTTTAACTGGTTCTGATACAAAGTATAGCAGGAAATACTTACAGCACTCATATTGACAGTAACGCTCGTGTCTTTCTCGCTTTATCATGGTATTATCCAGTTCATGATGT
Organism: Epizoanthus scotinus; assembly: GCA_024757865.1. Lineage (NCBI taxonomy): Eukaryota > Metazoa > Cnidaria > Anthozoa > Zoantharia > Epizoanthidae > Epizoanthus > Epizoanthus scotinus. Next base: position 7,632 of record JANUFV010045334.1, read on the forward strand.
TCCAGGTCCATTGTCCTTCCATTGTAGGGGAATGTCTTGGGGACATTCTACATCGGCACTGCGCTTGGTTCAGCGGCTACGGTATACGGCAAATCACTGCCGCGTTATGCGGTTCACCAGACGATACCGCGATGAACTGCAGTTCTATTTAGGACACTCGGCTGAACAGAGATAAGGAGATAGGATTCCGCGTTATCACGATAATCATAAGTAACACATACTCAATAAACTAAGAGTTTGCTACACTACCAGGCATGGCAGGCGATATAATGCAATAATGAAGTCAATAGAACTCCCGTATTAAAAAATGTATTTGTCGGTCATGCATGTTAAATATAATATAGCAAAATGCATCACTGACTAATAAATATAAACAGGAAGAGGAAAAAGAACTGTTGGTACCACTGATAGTAAATACTCCGATGCAAAAGTTTTATTGTGAGATATATTTCTGGAGCCTTGAGAAATACATTATCACTAGTTCATTTGCGAAGGGAGGCTCAAACCTGCAGAAAACGATGTGGTTCACAATATTAAAGAACACTATTTTTTATATATAAGAACACACTGAATAAGAACATTCAGGCTGAAATCACCTAAAGAATAAGAACAAATTAAGAACAAACTCAGGATGGACTGAAACTTCACTGATTTGAATTTTTTGTGAGAGTTTAGTATAAGAACAAGAAGAAAACCCACGAGACACAACATACAATCAGTAAGTTTGAGCCTGAAATTGTCAAAAAAATAAGAACACTGAGCCTGGACAAATTTTTACTGGTCAGTCTTATAAAAATAAGATTTTGAAATCTCAAGATAACTAATCTTTTGATGATATTGAGAAAGAGATCATTTCCACCGATTGGTACGTAACAGCGGGCTGGGCCGCTGACGTGTATGCGTGCTTAGTGCCGTGTGCATGCTGATATTCCCGAGGTCCATGGACTGATGGAGACACGCCCTTCCCACTCGTGCCGCGTACATCCGGTGTTCCGAATATCAGGGGAAAGTAGGCGCCAAACAGATGCCGATTTTCAGATAATTTCTATCTGTAGTTGTTAAAAATATAGCCAGCTCTAGTTCTTAGCACGTTAAGTATACTGATTTCTCCAGCAATTTTAAACTTGAAGACACGTTAGCTTGCAACAATAATGATCCGACACTGTTAAATGTCTCCAGCGAAACACACAGAAAACTAAGACACGCATGTGATATTTATATATGTATACATATATGCCAAACGCCTAGAGGTTTAAATACTGAGATCGGTCAACTAAAAAGTCAATATGTTGCGTGTTATGGCCGTAAGGGTCAAGATTTTATCAGACGTTTCGTGCACTAACATTTCGTCAGAGCAAAATACAAGGTTCACCCGGCACGCCTCTCAGTATATTAGCTCGGAATATGTAACATAGATATATATATAGCCGCGCCCTGACGAAGCTTTTCCTGGGTTCGTGATAACATTAGGTATATGCACTAAAATATATTGCTTGGAAGCAAACATACCATACAAGAGCTGCTATAAGTTCCGCTGTTTTCACGAACATTTGTGTGAGGATTGACCGTCAAACGGCCTACAATGTTTTCGTTAAAACAGTTTATTTTTTACCCTCAAAACTCGTTCAATTTAGATTGACTGTCAAGAAACCGTAAACCGTCAGAGGTCACATGGCCCAACAAGACCCTGCAACAACAACAACTGATGTAAAGCAAAATTGAAAAACCCCTTGGGGAATATTGCTATTTTTGAATAAACTGAATAAACAACAACAACAACAACAACAACAATAATAATAATAATAATAATAACAACAACAACAGAAACAACAACAACAACGACAACAACAACAACAACAACAATAACCAAGCATATCTGATTTCCACCACGTTTAAGTACGTATAAATTCAGAACTAGAATTCGAAGTTAGAACTGAATTAACAATATGTATATATATATATAGTGGTTGAGCCGCGACCGCGTTCGTTCTCAAAATACAGAAAATTGTGCTGCTACTGGTTCCGATCAGGTCTGTCCCAAATTAAAACATTGGCTCTTTCAAGGAATTTTGAAAACATAAAACAAAATGACAAAAAAGGAAAATAAGACAGATCGATTTGGATCCGGACAGAAACATCCTTGAAAAATTAATTTGGAAACAAACCAAAAAAACATTGAATTTTTTTTTAAATCGATGTTTGTTATCAAAAGTTAGCTGTATAAAAGAGATCTTTTTTTGGTCATTGAAGAACGGAGATAGCTTTGTTGTCGATATCTTGTGAAGGACAAACAAGAAAAAAAGGAAAATTGTTAAAACCTAGCCACCCTCATATATCGGTGACTGATGCACACTCCTACGGCCTGAACGGTAGTTACACAGAAATCTATGCAATAAATGTTTCCAAACATTTATATTTCACAGGGTAGTGATTTTTAAAAAAAAAAAATTTTTTTACTTAATATGAATTTACGGCAGATATGGTTTCTATTTTAAAGAAGAATTCCACACAGGTGTGGCCACCATTGTGTTGTATATAAAGGATTCCCCCCATTAAACCATATGTCTATATATATATGAATATATCTGCGGCATTCATGGCATGCATAGTTGGAGGTAAACTTGCTGAGCCTTTAGGGCGTGTCTATTGTAGACAAAAGTAGACACCGATAACATTTAGTTCCGCCTCTTCATCGCTTCCGTGTCTCAATTCCTTCCTCAGATCCTGTCCCGGCCTCATAAGACTGATATTAGTTATCTGCAAGTCGGGAAGCAATCTTAAATTGGCTATAGGGCTATTTTGTCTTCAATAAAATATATTTAAAATTTCTTGTATTGGCTTTAACGTTAGTCAAAACATGCGTCAAATATTCTGCCAAGCCTGTAACATAGCTACAATTAAGTTATATCATAATCTGTGATCTATTTTTACGTTACGAGTTGGCGTTAACTACAACAAAAACAGAACTTTATCTTTATCAAGATCCATAATGTTCCTAAACACGAGTTTCTTCAGAACTATTGCAGTCGCGAGTGTTTGTCAGTTATAAACAGAATAAGGATATTTATAACCCAGCTTAGCACTTGAGCAAATGACATTTGGTTTATGGGTATGAAGTATAGTGACTTAAAGTTTGAGTAGTTATCTTGATAAGCACATTGGCTAACCTAGAGAATGAGCAAGAGTCATGTTTTCTTATTCATATATTTTCAAAGCTCAAGACTTTTCATTCACTCACTTATACGACAGCATCTAAGCAATTCTCAAACTATTATCGGTAGAGCCAGTTTTGAACTAGTTTGGATATTTTAAACTCAAACTACAAAGGGACTGGTCCCGTCTACCCAAAGAATTTGATTTCAACATTTTGCACTTGATTTCAAAAATTGCACTGTGATTTCAAATGAACAGTACATCTCTTATCCAATCAGAATGCAGAAATTTTTGTTACTGTATGATTAGGCATGAAAGCAGAATCATTAGCCTGTATGAATTGTGACGTGATTCACATAATGCATTTAATGGCATTGTTTTTTAGGAGAGATAACGTAACGACTGTTGTATCACAACAAATGGGTGTAACATACTGTTAAAGGGGCTATGTCACGGTAATGCGCATGCTCTCTAGTCATGTCAGGAACAAAGCCTTCACAGTCATGAAACA
>JANUFV010045445.1:0-11289 GCA_024757865.1 Epizoanthus scotinus
GTTTATCAGTTCAAAAGAGGAACACCAGTTCCTGGAAAGTTGGGTTTCCTGGTGGCATGGCAGACGTGGTTTAATTTCTCGTCCTTTTGCCCCCAAGGACGCACCTCAAATGAACCAGCAAGAGGTGGTTCATGGGGGGTGGTCGCAAAGTGACCGGCCAAATTTATCATTGCTCGAGGTCTGCCACGCAGACTGCAAGAATTATGTTCTCCTAGATTCAGAATTAATGGCATTTGAGGCTGGCGCTGCTACAGGAGGGAAAGGTCCTTCATATGCTAATCGAGAAAGAAACAAATTTACAAGTGAAATCAATCAGGAAAACAGACTTGGCCAAGAAGTGTTCAGCACTGAAAATGAGAACGATGACAGTAACGCTCACACGGGCTTTCTAGTTGATCCTAAATCAGCTAATAGACCACGTTTAGCAAGCACGTGTCGAAAACAACCAACTACACAAAAACGTGGAAAACACAACAAATCATATTCGTCCTCTCAAGTAGAAGCACAAAATAGCACCAATCCTGTACTCCCGCCTGCACCGTCTAATAACTACTTCGCTTTTAGCGGCCAACAAATGCCCCTACAATTTACGGTACAGCAATCTACGGGACAGCAAATGCCCCAGCAATATATGGGACAGCAAATGTCCCAGCAATTACATGTACATAGTTACAACAAGTATGAAAGGTCGAAGGGTATGGAAAAACATCAATGGAGGAAGGTCAATGCCAAGATATAATGCCACCAGATGGTGGAGCCTGTGGGAGTGTCTGAAGATAGTGTTCGAAGAGTGGAGGCACCTTGCTGCTTTTATAGATAGTGATGAAGAGTTTGTTTGTTTCTAAGCCTATCTCAAGACGTAACACAGTAGCCATGGTTTCCCGTAAAAAGAGAATACCCTTCCACATACCGAAAGCAACAATTTTGATACTATACGGAGAAGATACCGCAAAATCGATCCCGTTTAAACGTGGTAAGTTTTATTCCTTTGCACTGCTAAACATGTTGCTTTGTTGTGACGAATATAGCACAAGTACTAATACACTTCGCAGCATTCATTTTAATACGCCATTCCTATTTGCGTGATTAACAATATCTTAAGTAGGGTTTTATCTTGATGAGTTTAATATATACATGCATGAAATTTGTATTTTAAAGTTTTGTTCTTCTAATTTTTCACAAGAGCAGGCATGTATTATGTATAAGCTATTATTATATTGAACTGAGAAAATGTTACGATACAGAATTGATCATAGGAAAAAGTCATTGTAGAAATCAGTATCTTTTGGCTTTGAATGCACACTACATTGTACTTCGTATAATTCACTATATATATATAGACAGTAATAAACCGTCTGATGATCGCGTAAGCGTGAAACTCCCAGTTACGGAAACTTGATGTCTTGTCTTTGATTTTCCCAATATTCTAGATATATATAGATATATGTTTTGACAAGCCTAAGCCCATCTATTAAGATGCATTGAAATTCGAGCAGGTATCGGCATCATCTGACCTTCAATGAAACGCTGCATTTATTATTAATAATAATAATAATAATAATAATAATAATAACGATTTATTGATAGTATTTCCATCACAATGGCTCTTCATCTATCATTAATAAAATATAGTAACTATATACAACAAACTAGCTATACAATGTATACAATAAATATAATAATCATATGAAGGGCTTCCTAATAAAATATTGGTTATAATAAAATGTGTTAAAATACTGTACAAATACAAAAAGAAAGGACATGCGTATCTATAAATATGGTGTAACTTTAAGTTGTTGGGCACGACACCCTATCCTTGGCTCTCATTGCCAAAATATTTTTTAGGGATTTGCAAAACTCTGCCAAGTTCCTAGAAGTTACTACATTTATTCTTAAAGATGCTGGTAAATCATTGAATATTTTTGTGCAGCAGTCCTGGAATGTGCCCTTGTCTAGCGGAATCTTCAGGAGTGGGGCGCTACTTGATCGTAGCTGGCGTTCCGAGCTATGCAGCTCCAGTTGTAGATACTCTGGCCACGTAGGGTCGCATAGAGATTTATGCGCTAGTCGCATCAGGTTGAATTGCGTTCGCTCTTTTACTGGAAGCCATCCCAGTTCTATCACATATTTTTCAGTTGCATATTTCTTTATCACGAAACTCGCAGTTGCATTTTGCACACGTTGTAATTTCTTTTGCAAGTAAGCAGGGAGTGGATGATATACAACATCGTTATAATGAAGCTTGGACAAAACTAAGCTCTCTGCGAGTCGTTTCTTTGTATTGAAGGGTGCTAAGTTCTTGAGTTTACGTAGATATTATCAAATGTATAAACTAGCAACATTTATAAAGCTAGATGCGATCAATAACCTTAACTTAATGTGTTTAAACCAGTATAATATTCTTATAACTAGTTGTTACCAAAGGTAAACCAAATGCTGTCGATCTAGGGTTTAGGGTATTTCGAATCCTTCCATGAATGTAATAGTGACAGGGTTCGTACTCTTTTGGACGTCTAAAATTCCAATACTTTCCATTACCTTTTCCATAACTTTTTTGTGTTTTCCATGACCTAATTTTTATAAAGTATTACCTCGCTTCGCTCGATAATAATAATAATAATAATAATAATAATAACAAAATATTAATAATACTATTATTATCCAGTAAGAACAGTCCTTAAACACATGCAATAAGCAATATAGAAAGCACAGCACAATCCCAAAGCATGATGGGAGTTCTTGCTTCTTCATTATTAAAATATATATATATATATTTACATGAATTTATTATCAACATAATCTATAAAGTTCCTCCGAAGGCTTCGTCTGCATAACTAACAATACAAAAATAAGTTAAACTGCAATATATGGAGCACCTTCTTGATGGATTTTTTCTATTTACTGTTGTTATAACTTGTGACTCTGAGCCGTCAATACCACGTTATATTATATGTCTGGTTAATCGCGAGCTGTGATTAGTCTATTTCAGGTCAGTAAGTTACAGTACGGACCTCTACTCTACCTCTCAAGCGGCTGTAGTTTGTGTTTACATGTCCTCACTTGCTCCAAAATATCAACAAATTAAAGCCATATAATGGATATCTTATTAGCCTCGTTTGCTCGGTCCGTACGGTAAGTTATGGATCCTCGTTTTTTCCTTCTCTCTTTCATGGCCCGCGTGCTTGGCGATGGACAAAACTCGGTCCGTAACTTACTGTACGGACCTAGCCCTCGGCTAATAAGAGGTATGTATATTGGCGGGTAGTTTAAAGAAATTGTATTCTGCATTGGCTGGATATGCGAAGTATGTATGTATGGATGTTATTCTGTTATGAATGCAAACACCATCTACGTTATTTTGTCAAACTTCTTTTTTTTTTTTAAAGATTACATTTTTATTTTAAATTTGTGTACAAATCTTGTCAAACTTACCAGAATCATTCCTGAGGAATGACGAGAGCGCAGGAAGTAAACAAGATTGCCTCAGCAGCTTTGGTAAAGATAACGGAATGTTGGTTGTTCCGCTTTCATTGATATATTCCTCGCTGTTTGTTGAACCATTAGTAGGCAATTCTGCCGATGCTTGAATATAGCTTGAGAGGACCTGCAAAATGAAAGAAGAAACATTGCTACTTCTGCCTATCAGTTCTCGGTCCATACGTATGTATATATATATATTATGGTCAGAACAAAGCACGTATTTTTGATATAAACTTACACTATGGTACAATATTGGCTTGTTATGGAGATCATGAAGTATTATACTATTACACCAATCTGTGATGCAATCATACATGTACAGTGAACACAATTCTAAGTGCAATGATAAATACATTTTCAAAAATGTAAACATGTTTGCAGGTTTGTTTTGTGGCGTTACCAAGGAACCATTTCGTTTGGTTCATTCCGCAGTATATGTTACAGGAGAATCATTGAATTTGTTTCTTGCACAAGCATGGTATTTTAATGTAGACAATCAACAACATGATTAGATATTGGCAAAAATTATTCATTTTTTCCGTATTAAAGGAAGCTTTCTGATTGCATTGGCTACCTGTCAAAACAAACAAGATGGCAAGAGGACTGGGACTGGCAACTCACTGACGTCATACTGATCCAAGATGGCGTCATAATCCAAGATGGCGTCATAATCGGTTTTATTACTGTCACGTGTCACTCTCACTAAATAAAGTCTATTGAATGATTGATTGATTGATTGATTGATTGAAGAATATTTAAAAGTTTTTAGGAGTTCCATGAGCAGTGCAAACTCAGTACTAACTAACCTGCAGGAGACACGTGACATGCTCTTCCTCCGCACGTTGTTTCATCATGGCATGCTCGATATCCCAGCCTGATGACGTAGACCCTGTACCAAACCCCGTACCCTTGGCCCAGTACTGCTTCTCACTCGCATTCTGGTCAGTTCCTTTCACAAAACTGAGAAAATGAACATTGCATATTAAGATAAAGATAATGAGGGAAACACATGTAAACTTAAGTAATCTTCCATGTGGCACTCAACCACAACACCGGGATCACTACCCCTTTTTTCGACAAGTGCATGCGTTCTTTCAAGTAGGCAGATGGTGTTTCAGGAAACTAGGCCAACGGCTTAACGTCCCTGTCCACGGACAGTGTGGCGAAAGAAGGTCGCACAAATACAACCCTCGGGATGGCCGGGGATTTAACCTGGGACCTTCTGGTTGGGAGGCAAAGGTCTTAACGACTGTGCCAACCACGCTCATATTTTAGTGCATTGCCATGCAACCTTGACAATTCAAACAGCAACTTCACGCCATTATCAAACGAACTCTCTTTTTTCTATTATGGTAAACAAACAAACTAACTAATACAAACTAAAATCGCCGACAAGGAATAAATATCAAAATCAACAGCTCAATAAAGCTAAGGTGACAGTGCTAACCTGCTGGTGAGAGTTGCTATGTGCTGGAGAGTGGATCGGTCAGCCTCATCCATTACGTTCGGCTCGTGATGGCTGAGAATACCAAGACAGGCAAGCACCAAGTGTACCGCCCCCACAGCAAGCGCCTCTTGTCGTACTATGATACCAGCTTCAGTCGCCAATGGCTGGGACTCCAAGAGCTGCCTCAGAACCTGGAAGGGCAGGGTTGGGAGGGAGGGGGCCACACTGGACGAGGGAATATGGCCTGTTGTAGAAAAGATTTAACGAACATGTTTAGGAATATTCACAAAGCAAAAAATAACTCAACTACATCTCATTGTACGAGTTTGAAGAAACGCTCTTACGGTAGTCTTTGCTAACATTCTATTTATTTATTTTTATATATTTCATGGTTTGCTAGTGGCAAGTGTACAACAAAAGAACACGAAGTCCCTACAAGGTTTATACACCCACACCACCCTAAAAAATAATAATTTAAAACAAAACAAAAAATACCCCCAACCCTTGTTTATAGACATTTTTTCAGTCGCTATTAAACGTTTAGTCAAAATATTGATTTTGTAAAATTTAAAAATTTAACCTTTTGATGTAAGTGGTTATGTTCAGGTGATGAAATTGTCACCTACGTGAAAGGTGAGAAACAATTGTAGTTTTCAACTTTAAACTTTACATTATCAATATTCTAACTGTGTTTGTTCCTATTGTAACAATGAACAAATTCTGAGGTTTTGTTTGTGCTGAGCCCTAGCCATTACTGTACTTTTAGTTGCAACTACAGGTACAATGTGGACATACACTGTTTCGTAAATATTAGTTACCTATTTGCAAAAATGATCACGAGTAACTTACCTCCATCCCCGTCATCCTCAGCACCCAACAGCAGCCTGAGCAGACACTGTGCCTTGAATCTATCCTTGAGGAGTTCCACTGCATACCCTGGCAGCCTGACAAACAGGCTGAATGCCGCCAGTGAGTGGGCTGGTACAGTACTTAGTACTGATGTTGGCAATGACATCGGCAGGGACAAACAAGTGGAGTACGAGGGAGAGATGGTCGATGAGCTGGGCTGGCCCGAGTGTGACGGCAGATGGGTGGATACAATGCCTAGTCCACCAAAAGAAGCGAAACTTTGCAGTGGCGATGACAGTGGAGCAACACTTGCTATACTGTTTGCTACAACAGGGGAAGTTTGTGAATCCTTTGAAAGTTTCTTCTCACAGATCAGCTCGATGTACGGCATTCCAGCTGGCGATCCTCGATCTATCAAAGCAGCCATTACCTGTGCTACTGTCAGATGGCCAGGCAGGGGCGTGCTGCCTAACTCTTTGTGAAAATGACAGGTGGCACTGTCTCGAATTGTTTTCTCCGGCAATTTGGGACTCTGATAACTTACAGGTTGAGCACTTTTATCACCGCGTTTATTCTTCACATTGATACCAGCAGCAATACTAAGGCTCTCCAGTAAGTCCATGCCTCCAAGTTGTGATAAATCATCAAAATCAACCAATTTTGAACTTGAATCACTTGACCTCTTCTCAGCTATCACGTCTGCAGCGGGGTCATACCTGGAACTGCTTAAGAGGGTGTGAAAAGCTTGGGATGAAATGTCCTCCAGGGTAGCAGAAAGCTTTACTCGAAGCAACCTAAAGCCGTACCCTGCACCAAAACATGGGTGCCATTCGTCCTGGTGTACAAAATCCTTCATTATTGGTACAAGAGGTGTAGGGGATGTTGGTGACCGGACACATACTGTAATCTGCACATCTTGAAGCAAGAGCTGGAGTATAAGGCGACGTGTAAACCCAGTTATGGGATAAACTTGAAACTCCTTGGTGTCTCCATGTTCGTGGATACCATTAATGATGTTACATAATGTCTCTGTGATCATATCTTGGTTCTTGGGGTGGCACAGAATAAATGCAGACAACAACTGAAGCACAGCTGATTCAGCAGCCACACGCTCAACAGTGGATAAGCATTGGCTGTTTGCATTGGAACTTCCAATCACTGCCACACTGACCGGCGCAAAACACAAATGCTGCAAAATGGTGTACCAGAACTCGCCAGTTTGCCCAAGGTAATCCTTGACTGTTGGTTGAGCTGTGCAGCTGGCAAGGAAACGTAATGCCTGCACTAAGTGATTGCTTGCAAGTTCGAACCCTGGCGTAGCTGTCGCTCTTGTTTCACATGAACTAGCAGAATTCTCTTCAACCAGTTTTGAAAACTTGTTGGATACACCTTCTGTTAGTGTTTTCAATAAGCCAGACTCAATCAGAGCTGCTGCTGTTTCTGGCGATTGGCTTGCTGTAGCAAGAGTTGCTAGTTTGGTTGGTCTGAAGAAGGAGTCACTTGTAGCAGCAACTGCAGCAGCACGTTGCGCAGGATCTTCAATCTGAGTGGCTGTCACCAGTGCTTTGGCATCAGTGTATTCAAGAAGTGATTGAAAGTACTCAACTTGTATGTGACAAGCAGCACACAGCACATGATCCAAACTCTTCTTAAGAACAACGGAATTGTTCACAGTCTGGGACCACTTGTAGATATACCTACAAAGGACAATGACACTAATTATGGTACAACTCTGTGGAGGAAGAACGTGGCAAGATAACACATTCATCAATTTACTCAATTATTTTCAAAACTATCGGATTAATACTAAAGTCTAAAAATGAACTTCCCCTCCCTTCCCAGTTGAAAAAGGACCAAGCAATACAGGTAAAATATGAATGAGAACGTTTTTAGTGCACTTTTCTCAGTAGACACTTTTATGGATGTAATGTATAAACGATCTACCAAATGAATGCCTCTGTCTCTCCTCAAGAAAAATATTTAACGCCTTAAATGTTTATTTGAATAAATACAGTATGGAGACCATAATCATACGGAGACAGGGCATTCTCGGCAGTGGGCCCAAAACTTTGGAACAGACTCCCTCAGGGAACTAAAGAGGCAAAATCAGTTCAAATTTTTAAGAAATGTCTGAAGACACACCTTTTTAAAGAAGCATATTTTAACCTAGTTTCTTAGATCCTTAAATTTGTAATAATTTTACATATATAGATAAATCTTTTTATTGCATTTATAAAATATTTCTCTTGTAAAGCACCTGGAGAAAGTTTTTAATAGGCGCTATATAAATGCAATTTATAAATTATTATTATAATTATAATTATAATCAGGTTTTGAGGCACAGTAACATTGGACATTCGACCTTTAAGTTAAATTCAAAAGTAGGTTAATATTGACAGCAAGGCTGAACAAGTAAATTGAAGCTGCCACTAAATATAGTGCGTGGTTTTGCTTCACGAATCACCAATTTCAAGATTCCTTTCATACCTGAAGATATTATCTGTTAACTGTTGACAGATGATGGACGATTGAGCAGTTGCACAACCTGACCAGATCACTGCTGCAATCGCCTGAAGATGTCCTGGAGCCACTGATGCGTGGGTCAATGTGCCAGCTGCATACTCTGATAAGCCAGTTAGCCACTGACCTACCTTGGAAATCCTGTATATATTGATTAACAATTAGTAATGAGTGAAGCTAGATTTGTACTATTGTATCTCCATTACATTATGTTACATTTTCCCTTGGGAAAAATTGCCAATGCAAAACTCACATACTCTCCGAGATAAATTCCCAGGGCTACCATACAACTGTAAATTCTAATACAACCATTATCATTTGATGATCACATTTTCGGTCAGTTGGATCTATGTCTGGTTAGGCTGGCTTAAATGTTTCCGTTGTATTATTGTATGTAGTTATTAAAGAGCCATTTGTATCCATGATGCTTTGCGTGTATTATGGAATTTCGTGGGTCCCAATAAATTCAGAATTAAAAATTATGTTTTTGTCACATTTGACTTCTTAGTGCTTCACAAAAAGTTCTAATGAGCACGAAACCTCGTGTGGACTGTGACAATCAAGACGCACTGTAATGTTAATGAGATGTAAACAATAAGAAAAGCTTGCAAAGCATCTTGGTTGCAAGTTGGCCTTTAAGTAATACAAGTATTTGTGACATAAAACATAAAAATAGTGCCTGTCTACTTCTCGTCCACTTTCTCAGATATAATGTTTATTTGTGACATAACAACATGAAAATAGTGCCTGTCTACTTCTCGTCCACTTTCTCAGACATAATGTTTACTGTAGGAGATAAGTCGTACAGTAATCTACCACTGGAGTCAACAAGAAACCAATGAATATCAAGATATCAAACCACTAACAACTTGTCAAACACAGTACCTGTGTGCGGCACAGCTATCATCCGCCGTTGTACACAGTCGATAGAGCAGTTCCACAGTTGAAGTGGTTGCAAGGTTTGCACCAGTCCATGGGCTCCCAGCTAACTCATTTGTTTGTCCAAGGAGTTGATCAGTGAGTGTGTGTCCTAGTTTGGGGCACTGGGCGGCCATCTGTAAAACAACAGTCTCCACGCACCTGGTAAAAATGCCACTGCAATAATAAAACAATCTTAATTTATACTGTTATTAGAGGTATTAGAGTTATTAGATGTATTAAAATACGTTTTACTAAGTTACAGTGTACGACAAAGTTCAGAAAAGTGTAGTGGAAACGTTTCAGTAAAATCCTATCAACCTGTTTTGCAAACTCTTATAATTATACCAAAGTGATGTATAAGACGGCGTGTGAGATGGTTTGTACCAAGCTTGGGATATCTTGCTTCTGCTTCTACTTCTCGTGCAATGCTGTGATGTCACTTTGGTACTCTAAACTCCTATTAAGTCCTCTTAGCAGTCCCTAAATACAAACTCGAAACTTATGGAAGGTGAGCCTTCTCAATAAATGCACCAATACTATGGAATCTACCAGAAACAATCCGAGCTTCGAGTCCCTAAGCACTTTTAAAAACAGACTTAAAACCTATCTTTTTAAGCGTTCATTTTAGTCTTTGCGGCAATATCAATTTTAATATAAATAGTCCATTATTATTATTTTTGTATATAGGTAAAGATTTTTTTAAATGTTGTATTAATAGTAGTATTGTGAAGAGCTATTGGTTTCCTAGTAGAAATGGCGTAATATAAATAAAATTATTATTATTATTATTATTATTATTATTATTATTTGTTGCTTCAATGGAATGCATCTAGTAATTTACAATGGACTGGTTGTACGAATGTTTACCTTCGTGGTGAAGAGAGCAAGGTGGTGCACGTTTCAAAGACTTCCTTCACCAAGTGCGGAGTGTTAGCAATGCACGTGTCCAGTGACAAACCATGGGCGAGGCAGTGATGCAGCAGCCTCACCCAGTTCACACTGTGGGAGAAATAATAGGATTTTAAAATGGAGAAAAAACTGATGATCATCTGCTGGTTTGTGTTTCATTCTAGAATCATGCGATTATCTGTTTGTTTACAATAGCAGGTTCCTTTGGAAGTTACAGCAGTCTGTGGACACCTACTGACACTACATACTGGCTAACTTGAGTTACGACGCCAGTGAGTAGGCCCCTCGCCATATTGCTTGTTTACAAATAAAGACCGTTTGTTAAGCATTACAAAGTATATGTACACTGTAACAATTTACAATGCTCTATAGCTAATTACTGAACATTGTATATAAACACTTAAAAGTGATAAAATTACCAGCTCTTTGGGTTCTACAATAGATATTGTTGTTGTACAGAGTTATATTTGAAATAGTTCCAGATCTAAGATTACAATGGTGAGCGACAGGTTCGGATTTAGGCAGATGGAAGTGTAAAGGATGATGCTCCTGTTTAAGTTTAAGAATATAAGATTCACATACGTCAGTTGGCCTAGAACATCAACTGGCTGATGTTATAATCTAAACTGATGGGCCCCAAATCCAACCACTGATTGCCCAAAGAGTATCTAAAGTGTAAACTGTCATGAGCATGCATGCTGGTATACAAACAAACTTACACAGAAGGTTGTTCCGTCTTGGTGTAGTCCAGGAGTTTATCTTTTGTAGATCCATAAGGAGTTGTCCCAAGCACTTGAATCTGTGACAATCCCAAAGTGTCCGAGTCCCTGGGACGGTGACATTTTATACACACGTGCTGCAGAAAGGGAAATGAAATCTCATAGCTTCAGTAACAGATTATTGAATATAAAAGCTTCCAGGAAGAAGGAATTGACTGGATATTTTACAGAATGAGAAAACTAACTAAGAATAAGATGTGTGGAGTAAAGACCTCCACTTTGTTCAATAACTCTTTAAATAATAATTTAATTTGCAGTCATGTCTCCTAATAATATGATTCTCGTGGTACAATGTACATCGAACGCAATAACACAACACAACACAACACAACACAACACAACACAACACAACACAACACAACACAACACAACACAACACAACAC
>JANUFV010045556.1:0-18841 GCA_024757865.1 Epizoanthus scotinus
ACTCGCAGCCGAGGAACACGAGGCGAAGCCAAGTCTTTCTATTGCTTCTCTGGTGCTCCATAACTGTTAGAGTGTTTCTATTTCAGTTTATAGACACAAGCTGCCGTTCTATATTGCTTTTATGAGATTAATATAAGACGAAGATAAAAAGAGTCTCCAAAAATAGACACTCACTCTGAGCGCGCGTTTATATATCGACCGTATTTTATATACTTTATAATATGTTTTATCTTTTTCCCCGTTTTTATATTTGTATATTTGTAAAAAGCATTGAGAAATTTATTATTGTAGCCATATGTACGGGGGCCTATAGTATAGGCACAGACTATACAAACACAATACAAACACCCCAAACACAACAATGACGCGTCAAAACACACTACACAAACATTGAAACCACAGCATAATCCAAACACAAAACAAACATACTTCTGCAAGCATTATCGTACGTAAGTAGGTTTGCTTAACCGCCTAGTTTACACGGAATATTGACTCTAACAATGATTGGAATATTAAACTCACATATACGTTTGGATTTGATGATTTAGACGAAGCGAAATGTTCATAAATCGAATAAGTGGGAAGAATTCACAACAATTCTTTGAGTTAAGGCTTTGATGATACTAAAAGTTACCATGCCAATTTCACTACAAGAGAAGCCTTTGGAACGTAACATACAATATATCCTTTACTCTTTACAACTGGATGGGCCAGAGAATGTTTATCATATCAAAAGGCACGTCACATTCCTGTGATGGGCGTTTGTGAATCGGTGACTAACAATGACAATCTTCACATTCCCGTTTGGGTATTTTGACGCAATACCACTGACCGCAACATACAACATCGCGACTGGATGAGTGTAATACAACCCTCAGATATTGCGTCACCAACATTTCTACGCCTAACAAACCAACCTGGGACTGTGGACTGTTAAAGGCTTTGTTACCGTGCTCAGACCGTTATTTAGACCTCCCGGCCAGCATAGCATGACTTCCTGGTAGAAACCGACCAACTGAAATAATATCAATATATCAATTTGCTATTCCGAGATCTTTTCTTGGCAACTTTTTCACGCTTTAATTTAACCGGCTTGGAATACATTTAAATACACATAAAGCCGAGTCAAGCCAGCTGGCAAATAAGCACAGAGATAAGCCGGCGGTCAATTTTCCAGCTCGCATCTTAGTACACAAGCATCAAAGTACACGGAACATGAATGGATGCATTTTTTGTATGTTTACCGCATTCCAACATTGGAATGATCAACAAAAAGTGATATATTACGATGTTTGGCGTGATTGTGAAATATCTGAGCCGAGGTTTCGACAGCTAACAGAAATCTCATTTTTTCTTGATGTCACGCTATCTAGTGTTCGATATGTCAACTCAAATCTAACGCACTCACGACAAAAAAAAACATATCAACTCTTACTTGATCAGTCCTATCTTTCGGACTACTCTTTAATGTAGAAAACCTACATATATTTTTTTAGAAACTAGACTATTAGAGTTGGTATTGGAATAGTCTAAATGTTTAGTTTAGGGTTACAAGTCTGCGCATGCGCATATGCCCACAGGCCTGATTGCGCAATACGGTGGGTACAGAAACGCAGGCATAACACGCTCGTACAAACTTATTAGCATGACAGAAGAACCGCCGACAATTTGGTAATCGACAGCGATAGCGAGTCATTTTTCGTGCAGGCTCTAACAAGCAAGGCAAAATCCCAAGGCTGAAATTTGGATTACACTAGCTATCAATAGGTATAGTTAGCCACCACTAGACATCATTAGGGTGTGTCTGTTCATATATGGATGAACAGGTAAAGTCGAAACATGATATAAGAACCAGATGTGTGCACGTGGGACGCAATGGAGTGGCGCTATTCAAGTTCGCTTAGTTTTGTGTTATAGATAATAATTTTCGGCCACTGAGAACGGATTATATTGGAACAGACATGTACATGTTGCTGAAATATAACACAATTCAGTAACTGATCATCAGTAGGAATACCTAAAATGTGTGCAATTCTGCAATTGGTTTCGGCTCCATGAAATTAAAATATTTTTGCAATATCTGACAGGACACAGTGCAAATGGTCAACAGGCGTTACCCAGATCCAGACAAACAAATATAACACTAATATAAAAATATATAAATAAATGCATAAATAAGAACAAAAGTGTTATTGACATGAGTCAAATGGTTAATTAGTCCACATAATTGAGCATAGCTCAACCAAACTAATGCTCACTTATTGTGATGACGTCACAGGGCAATTTGTTCTAGTGGGGTGTTGATTGGGGCCAAAAGCTATATTTGTAAGTATCCGGCACTCGATGACTGTAACGGAATATACCTCGAATAAACCTAGACTTGAGATAAGATTGATACCTATAGCCTAACCATTTCCCTCCCTCTCGCGTGACGCAACGTCCCTCTCTTGAAGAAATCAGTAAAAACTCTAATACTGGTCAACTTGTAGGAAATGAAGTCCAAACACTGTTTTGGTTCTTGTTGTATATCTTTTTCTTTCAAAATTAGTCTACCATATTTTGTATTATGGCCAAAAATTGACTGTCAAAACATAACATAGATGGTTAGTCGAACACTTGATTTTGAAATTAAAAATACCTAAGGCGTAGCTCAACATATTCTAACGAAAGGCTTTCTTCCTATCAATTAATTAGATTATTTATGAAGAAGATAAATCGGCAACCTATAGTGCGGAATACATGCTTGTGCGAGGGTAGTTCAGCCCGTGAAATCTCTGACTGGTAACCGAACCTGGGGCCGCTCGATACTGCACACGATAGTGAACATGACGCACCGGCTGTCGACAGGGACCATACGCCGTTGGTTTCGTCTCTCGCCGTTGCTGCACGTGCATACATAAGACATACTAAGGCATACCTAGAAATACATACACACCATTGTATGCCTAGGTATACACTACACGTTTGTCTGGATCTGTTTGTCTCGATCTGAGTAACGCCTGTTGACCATTTGCAATGTCTCCTGTCAGATATTGCATAAATATTTAATTTAATGGAGCCGAAACCAAACACTACCCAAACACTACCCAAACACTACCCAAACACTACCCAAACACTACCCAAACACTACCTAAACACTACCCAAACACTACCCAAACACTACCCAAACACTACCCAAACACTACCCAAACGATCCCAGAAAGCAATACTGCAGATTCTCATTTCGCAGGAATTCGAAAGAACAAAAGAGGTGCTTGTATGAATTATGAGGTGATTCAGAGAACACTTTTTCTGATTACATAACTGAAGTAACGGGTGCTGTGCCTAACTACAGCTTGCGACACAGTCTTGATTACACATGCTGCAGAACACTGGGTGAATGCTCATTCGCATACAAGTAACGTACACATACACGTATACGTACACACATACAGACGTGTGCATGTACAAACACACGCACACGCAAACACACACGTACACATACACGTACACGTACACGTTCACATACACATACACATACACATACACGTACACGTACACATACACATACACATACACATACACACGCGCGCGCGCTCACAGACGCGTGTACGTACAAACACACACGTACACGTACACACGTACACGTACACACACACGGGCATGCACACGTACACTTACACGTACACATATACATACACGTACACATACACATACACATACACATACACATACACATACACGTACACGTACACAAACACACGCGCGCGCGCTCACAGACGCGTGTACGTACAAACATACACGTACACGTACACGTACACACACACGTACATGTACACACACGCACACGCATGTATACACATACACGTGCATACTTAAGTGTATGCTTATATATACGCACATGGATATAAACACACAAATAAATTCACAACTGAATACACTTAAGTTCGTTTCAGACGCCGTATCTTCCAGGCGCGTTATTTATCACTTTAATTAAGATCATGAAAAGTTCGACGTCTGAAACAGATTAAATACGGCATTTTGAATTAAATACGGCAGAAGTATATATGTGGCAGAGCTTGCCGTATTTAATTGAATTAAATACAGCGCATGAAAAAAATATAACACATATCTGGACACACATGCTATGGGCATGCACACACTAACACCATGTCACGCCAAACTTATCTCTGATTAAATTTATAATGAGTTTGGAGTGGCGAATTCGACTTTACTTAGTGCGTTAATGGAACGTGGAGCAGCTGGAATCATCCAAACAATATAAGCAACAATCACATTCTATAGCCATGTTTACTCATCCGGTGTTCAATCCCAAACGACCCGAACTGTTCAAACGACACTGAACGCGCAGGTCGCAATGGAGTGTTTACTTTTAGACCAAATTTGCTCCCAGAAAGTATAGTGTGACTTCTTACTTGACTTGGAAATTGTAAAACATTTGTCGCAGTCTTGGTTCCGCGAATCTCTACAGCATATTGACGCCGTGTCCGCCATTCAACCATCATGCCAAGTGATTCGCTGTGTTCAACAGCCGATTTGACTCCATTCAATAGTTCTACAAGGCCATTGTGAAAAAAATGTAACATCTAGAATATAATATATTTGAAGATCTACCTTGTCTTCTCTTGTGTTCTAAATGCATTTTAGTGTGTTCTAAGAAAATGTTTTAATTTCGCCTGGGTAACTTATTTGAGTCACCGGCATGCAAATTTGCGAAATTGCGTTCGTTCTCTAGTATTGCCTTTGCAGGTTCTTTACAAAATCATGATCATTGAAGATATAACCTAATATTATGTACATTACACTCGGTGTGCGATTGAGTGAATTAAAACACGCCGGGAGAGTACTTCACGGAGCAGAAAATACAAAATTTCATTTCAAATGCCGTTCATTGATTATAGAAGCAAATTTCTCTCTAGTAGTTCGTCATCCCACACACGCATCACAATAACCCAATAAAGTGACACTTCTGAATATTTAATGCCAAGAGAATGTATTATCTCATTCTGGTTCATGCAGAATTTAAGTGCTAGAGCTAGTGATATGAACGGTGACGTAGGGCCTTTGTGTACAATACAAGTCCAATATTAAAGCTGTCACACTTGTGAATTGCTCCTCAAAGACCATTACAGCTTTGCTAAAAGCGCGGATGAAACTGACGAACAATTTAAAAATATTATTTTAAGTGTGTTTGTTTTGTTATATACTTTTTTATGTTTAGTTTACTTTGCCCTTTGGTTTGTAATTGTGTTTCGTTTTTCATAATTTATGACGAGAGCTTATCACTTGTTGAACTTTCTTAAGGACATACAAGAAAGTAATTTCATCCAAGCACGCTATAAACTTGTGTCAAATTTGTACCTGTATATAAATGCCTACTGGTATAATTCTGGTATCGCACGGGACGCAAAGTTTGCACCATATTGAATGGACATGTTTTTCTTGTCAATTCTTGCGACGCTTACTTCATTTTGCTGGGGGGATATTCCGACAACTAGTCCTATGATCCGGATTGGACTGTTTTATCAGGGATCAGCTAATTGCAAAGGAAGAAAAGATCTCGAATACTAACCTATTTGGTTCTCCGTGATACCGGTGGTGTTCCCAAATGACCGCGCGCTAATTTCGTGATTTATAATCTCAGGCTATGTTTTGGTAAATCACCGATTCATAAATATATCTTCTACTCTTATTCCAACAGGACTTCTCAGTCCTCTTCAATAGAAATATACTGAAGCGAAGGAAAAATAGTTGAGTTGGAAACGTTTCTTTGAGTGCAAACGAGTAAAACATCTTTAAATTACAATTACAATTTTTCACTCTGCGGAGTTTGTTGTTGCATACGGAATACAACTTTTCGTCGTCATTGCTTAAGCAAGTCGGTATGATGACAACTTCTTCAACCAAATGGCGATCAAATGTGGTAATGAAAAGCTTCTTTAATTTACTGGCAAAAATTTGTAAGCTAGCGTCCACTTGGCACTGCAGTCTCGGCACCCATCCTGAGTCCTGACTACATTCGCTTTGTTTGGGATTCGCCCGCAGTGTTTAAAGTTTATATTATTGGAATCCTTCTGCCGATTACCTTGATTTTAAATGGCATAGCAGCATGGAATCCTAACCATAAAACGTGAATAAGGCTTATTTTGTCCTCACCTTTTACTTTTGGCTACAAAAATAGGAACAGCTGAAATGGTGTATTTCGCGTGAGCATTCTATTTTATTCTCGCCACGCTTCGTTTGAAATATGGTTCCATCTTTTGTTTGGTGTTAGTCGCTACACAAAAGGATGGAATAAGCTTGTTGGCATTAATTTATCTCTAACCATTGTATTTGTACCAAAATATTCAGTTAAAATCGTGTTTAGTTTTCCACACCTCTTTGATGCTTTCAATCTTGCAGTGTTGTTGTTTGCAGTACGTTAAAGTGTTCAAATGTCGACAGAGTTTCCAACGCATTTCATAACTGTTTACTCATAGTCATGAGTCGTGTAAATATCCTACTTCACACACGTGAATTGAATCATTGAGTTTGTATTTACACTTCTATCAAACGAAATATATTCCACAAACAATCACTAAAATCTATTTACATTACTCTTTGCAGATATAACTACAAGTGTTTCCCTCAAATAGCTCTTACTTTCATGTAAACGCATTGAGGCTATGCAAAATGCGTGCTAAATAAAGTTATTATTATTATTATTATTATTACTGTATAATAGGACTTGGGATGTTTTCGTTATAAACTCGCTTTAATAGCCGTTTTAAGGCGCCTTAATGGCTCCTATCTCAGTTGACAAGCAGCTCATTTGAAATTCAAGTTTCCGGGATATTTTTCCGGACAGCGCCAACACATTTAATATTTGCATTTTGGCCGGACCGAAATCGCACGCTTCTACGATCTCACTTACCTAAACTCCTATACCGAGGTGTGTAAATGAATCGGCGATGTTTTCCTACAAATTAAGCGATCGCGTGTTTATCTTTGAGTTTAGCGTGTCTGAAAGATGTTAAGAGCAAACTGTTTGCGTGTTTAAGGCTCTTGGGACGCCCGGGAAACTGCTCCTTAAACTCTTGCTAGGTTGTCTATTTCGTTCGTGCTCTTCGAGGTTGCAGATGACAAAAGTAACTCATTAACTGTTAGTGCGGTGGTTGATTTCAACAAAGAGCACATAGCTGAAGCCACTTAATTATGGCAAATTATGCAAAGATCGCTGTCAATATTGTTCGATTTCGGGACATCTGGTAAAGCGGCCTCGGATTGGGCGACTAAAAGGGAAGCCCTTGCAAGGCACAAGCAATTGGCCAATGAAAACTAAACCGGTCACAGCCAATTTACTTCCAGTCCCACAAACATGATCAAACCCTTACAATTCAGTCGATCAGAAATTTGGCCCTCGCTATTCTAGGTTGCCATGATGGCCATTGAAAGAAGCTCTTTTCGCCGTAATTTTCAAAGATGGGTTGAGGCAAACTATGGAGAAAATAGCCGCACAAAAACAATCACACAAACCAAATATAACAAAATTTGTATGTATCTGCTCGGGGAGCCCGGCGTCGACACGGATGCAAAATTTCGCTTTTGGGTCAAATCTAAAGGATTTCGGATCACCAGCTCGGAGGACGGTCAGAGCTATGGCATTTTATATGTACCTGTCAAAGTGCCCCACACACGAGTAAGTTGACACCGTGTTCTCACTTTTATCCCCTTGCCCTTTCTATTGACTTCAGCCCAGTCAAAAAGCAAGTTCTGGATCGGTCTTTTAATATACAGAGCAACGAAGCGATGTACCCTTACGATCACGAGACGGGTTTGCGAGCTCAGAGAATCGAGTACAGGAGAGTGGCTGTAGCAGAGGAGTTCTTTGATGTGATCAGCGCAGTTCATATCAATGAGAGAGGGATTCACGTCGGACAGAAGAAAACATATAGAGCCGTAAGTATTTTATTGTAGAACTCCACAGACAATAACATCAGCATTTACACACCGTACTGACCAACACGGAACTCAAGCAAAAGCAATCATTTTAATATGCTGCGGCTATGAATTTGCAATTTGTTTCAATTTGTACAAAAGAAATTTGTGGACCTCCTGCTTACTATGGGGACTGGTCCGTCAGAGGATTAAATTTCGTCGAAACGTATTCGACGTTTTATGGTAGCGCCGTTTGTGAAAAGTTATCCGAAAATCTAGAGTCGGGATGTTTGCCTTATGTTATATGGTGCTTGCACTCTTCACTTGCAAAACACAATACAGTCTACTGGCGTAAAACTTCTTCTTTCCTTCCTGTCAATGACAGTTTTTAAATTTCTACAAATTCTATCTTCATTAACTGAACATAGATAACTTGGGTATCGGATTATCGACGAGCTTCAATTTCGTCTCTTCGTCAGCAAACGGAGAAGCGATTTTCAGTTTGTGTTTGAACCACGCGCACAGAGTGATCGGATGGCCTAACAGGTTCACTGCTTTTCCAAAGTCCCACGAGTGAATGACAGACACAAAAATGTTAAACAAAAATCGCTTTAATGTCAAAGATATTTTACAGGTGCATTTTCTACTGAAATCTAACCGTTTCTCTCGTGTTTGTGCGAGTCCGCGTGGTTTTATTATAGTTTTCTAGGCGTGTTTTGGAACAGAATATCTCGCGTGACTTATTCGAAGCTTTCGCACGAGCCGTTTTTCCATATTCAAATTAGTAAATTATTTTATGCTAGAACGAACAGAAGGCTCAATGTATTGATTGTGAAGCAATTATCTCGGGCGTTATTTATCTTTTTAAGTTGAGGTTTTCAGTAATCCATTAATCAGCAATAGTAGCAGACATTCACAGCGAATCCAAATTTGGGATCGCTTGTCTATTAGCCTGCAGCTAGCCAGCCCAGATAAGAGCGAAGTTATAAAAAATTCATATATCTAAATGGGACTGATTCCAAAATATGTAAAGTTTTGTCAAAGCTTTCAATTCGCTGACATCCACCCTTTCTCGTGGTATACATTAGCCTAAAGGTGCTTTCTTACAAATCGTACAGTACCTGCTAGAGCGAATGAGAGTTTTTCAAATCGTTTATTTTCCTTTACTCTTCATGTCTATCCACAATTAGTATTTGTTTTTTGTCGCTTCATAACACATTTCACCCACATTAACTATTTTTGTTTCCCACAGTTTAAACTGACACGACAGAAAATGTGTTATGAACAAAGCAATTCCACCACAAATTCGGTGACAGGTTCATGTCATTTTTCGGTAGAGCTCAGTTAAAATGTTCCGAACTAAGTATTTTCCTATACTCGTTCTTCCAATTAAACCCGACTCAATATTTATAATTATTTTGAAAGGAATTGCGCTGCGCTTCCTTCATTCAAGTATTTAGTCTTGGCCTTAATGTTTAATTTCGTTTTACTCCGCAGTCCTTCTCAAACAGCAGATTGAAACTGTAATTGAGGCTGAAAGGTATCGTAGATAAATTGAAGGAAATTGAAAGTGAATTTGATGTTCCCCTCAGGAAAAGAGTCTGTGTTCACAGCAAAACAATTGTGTTTTTCTTCGAGACATCAAGTCAAGTATATTGTTTGTTAGTTTTTTCACAGATAACAATTTCGTTCTCACGTGCTCTTGAAAATCTGTTTTGCTATTTTGGTTGATAGAGTGCTCGCTGACTTTTCAGCGTTAAATCATTTGCAAATTACTAGAAACACCTGGAGTCTCTCACATCTGATTAAAAATAGCCCAACTTACCCGATGGCTGAAATATTTACTCTCCAATAGAATCTCCAGCTTCCAATTTAGTAAGACTAAACGTTCATTTCTCGATTCACAGCATTATAAGTAAGAGTAAAATTTCATTTTGCCATTCGCCTGGCGCTCATTATGTGTAAGGAGACAACGCAGTCAACACCAAGCCCGGCTTGAATAAGCTAAACCAGAAACCTTTCTCCATCCGCTTCGCGGTTTCAAGTCAAATTGTATGCTCGACAAAGCTCTTGCTCTCCTGTAGTTTTGTTATTAAAATGTCGTTATTTTGTTTTCATGAGATTGCAAAACAGTTCTCTGCCTCTGGGAACGAATGGAATATTAAAACCTAAAATGTAAATTTGTCCGAAAAACCGTGGCGTTTGAAAGCATAACTTTTAATCTCGCTGTACTTGATAAATATGCAAATATAAAGAATATTACATCCTGTGAGCTATGATAGTGGATACATTTAAAATTTAACCCCTTTTTGAGAAACATTCCGGCGCGGTACCTTAATAATAGAACGTGAGGAAACATCTTTTCAATTGAAATGTCTCGGACGCCATAGTGTCTATGGGATAGTTCGCCTTAGGGAAACGAGCACAAACAACCGACCAATTCGTTGATAATTACACTCTGGACTATCCTACGAAGTCGAATTTCTTCTTTCTATAACTGGTCCTAAGTAGCAGCCACTTTCAGTTGCTGATAACACAGTGTCAACTATCATGACAAGCCCAGGTTCCGAGAGGAGATGGTAGCGACTGATATGTCTAGAGTCCAGTTTCTTGAACGGATTTCGTACATGTCTCATGTAATAATGGTTTGAATTCATAACTTCAGTTTTATAGTCTACTTCATTTTCGTATTTATAGTCCGGGCAATTTTCCTCGCTATCAAAATCAAATGTATTTTGTTGATGAACGGGGTCGGGATGTCAGCGATATTAAAGTTAAGCGTAGTTCAAAGACCGTAGTTCAGTTGCCCTACGCTGGTTCGGCTGACGGTAAACACGCGCCTCATTAACTCAAGTGAAATGCGAGTTTCTACTCCCTGTCATCATATTTTGATTCATTTTGCGTATCTAAAACGGCTGGAAGTTCCCCATGTTTTTCTCAGACACTTTATCGGTGAATTTCCCAAAATGTTTATTTTTTCCACGACATTTTCAAGCTTGGATGAGTATAAAGTTTATGGTTGAGTAGCTGTGAATATGTTCTGACCCGCAGTCGTCCCGCGAATGGCGGTTTTGCATGAGTCGCTCGGTCGCCAGAAAATAATATTTCGAATGCGAGAGCTCATTTGCCTAGCCAGCTACTTGTCACATGTCTAATAAATGACTAGGCGGAGCCATCAATATGTCGATAAACTCATTACTTAGAAAAACAACTTAGAAATGAATATGAAGCCATTTTCATCACCACGCCGTCTCATTTTTAAAAACTAAAAGCTATGTATGCAGATGTCTGGCTGTGAGCGAGCGGTTCGTGTTTGCGTGTGCGAGAAACAATACGTGTATATTTAATCAATTGGGTTTCTTTCGTGAAAAGATCGTGTAACTAAAAATACAATGTCACAAAATGAAACAAATTCAGTATTCTGAAGATTCGTGTGACTCTTTGTTTTCGATATTTCGAACTGTTCGGCCAACACCCATACAAAGATCGTGCCAACAAGCCGGCCATCTTGAATTTCAACTGGGCACTATACATCCGTTTCGAAAAGAAACTTTGTCCTTTTAGTTGTATTCTTTATCGAGCTTGGTGTAAAGTTGCTTCTGCCGAGGGCGATTTGCTTTTAAAGCCGTCCAAACTGCAATTGATGTCTATTAGCTAGATATGTCATTTGCGGATGCGATTAATATTCAACAACAATAACTTTAAACTCTTCAGACTCGGATAAAGAAATGCAAAAATATTGTGAACTTCGTCACTTTGCACTGATTGGGATGTCCAGCCGTTTCTTTGATCAAATATATGCTGCGGAAATCATTATTTTTAAGACTGCAACTGTTTTGATCTGCTTGCATTTCTTATGAATGCACCGGAAATGTGAAAGATCGATAGATCTGTTTGTTTCAGAATTGGAACTCTTTCAACCACTTTGGAATTTTTGTAAATATTTTGCTCCAGTAATATTTGTAAGTATTACGCAAGCTTGAGGCCTTCAGATAATAAATAGATTATTCAAACTTTCTAAATCAGTGTGTCATACTAAAACTGCCAAAAGAGATGAGAAACGGTTTCAATCCTATTTATATTATAGACATTGTGGGAGTCCAAAAACCCATGAAGCTCCCAAACTTGTATATTAGTCCATTGAAAATGGAAAATTTTGAAAACTGCTTCAAGGTATCTTAAAATAAATAAAAGCCTTTTTAAAGAACAAGAACTAGATAATTCAACCGAGCCTGGTTTTTCCTAATTTTACAGCCAAATCCAGCCTAAATTGTTCGTAAATTGTTCCTATCTCTTTTAAGAACAACCAAAATATGAAAGTAAGCGGCCAAAGGATCTCAAACTTAACCATATCAATCATAACCAAAATTCCAACCATGTCAGTCAACAGCACATATCTGCCATTAGGCTTAGCATTTATTTTATTCGATAGTCTAGTTTAGAGGGTAACGAATGTGTTTTATTGCTTCTCATAGTCGTGAATGTCAGTATTTTATTTAAAAACATACACTTTTATTATTCTAAACCTCAGTCTGAGTCTGTTCTTAAATTGTTCTTACATATTGGACATTTGAACCTCGTTGTTGTTCGAAAATAGAGCGTGCAGGAACCTCCGTTCGGCTTAATCCCAAAATGAAACTCCATTTATTACTACGTACCTGAGGCTAAAACAATCATTTATTTTCATTTAATGAGATAAATCTTCAGTACGTGAGAGTAAGACGAGCAGGTTTTTGAATAAAAGTTGCATTAGAAAATAATCCTAATGTTTAGATTCATAACAAGAACGGGATTTAGATATTATTTCAGTGTTTGGGATGCATTGTCCATGCCCGCTAGCTATCCCTCGGGAGATGGGCACTCTATTAAGTCAATATTCACAGAGCTTACTGCCTGCATAAAACTTGATCTCGGCAGAGAACATAATTCAGCACTTTAATATTGCATTTGATGCAGCAACTAAAGTCAGCTTTAGAATATTTTGGTCGATACCTTGAAAAACTCTTCTCCATTCTCGGCATGAAAAGATTCATCACTGCCTTGACATGAATTTCGCCAATGTTTAATAGTCAAAGTTACTTTAGATACAAATAAAAGCAGAGAAAGTATTCAGGTACTTCCTATACAATTTGAATAGCCCGAGTCAGCGGGAAACAGGCAGATATAAAGCCAATACTGAGAGTGTGTAATCTTACGATAACTTGCCACAAACACTTCCTCCGAGACAATATCACAGTATTCAGTCAACTTCCCCTATTAGAAAGACAACTATGGCCTTCGGATTATTGAAGTACGCGGTATCACAGCCAAAGACAGTCGGGCGTCAGACACAGACACACGCTGTACATTTATATGTTTAATAATATGTTTTGTAAAGATTTAGTTTCAATCCCAAAGGCTTTCAAATGTTGGATGCATACATTGCATATATTCGTTGTTTGTCCTAGTTAAGAGTACCCTCGAACGTTTCTATAAATGTATATGCGGCGTTGCGAAGATTCTAATCAAGCGAGGTCGGTGTTATTTAAATTTTTGTATACGTCCGTCTATCAATCCCTGTCTCCATACAATATATATCCAGCTATGATAACATTTGTATTGGAAGACTACTGGAAGCAAAACCTGTATTAATTTAACCCCTGCCCCGAGTGCAAACTGGAGAGTTTTTGATAACACCTGAACCTTTGGGGCCAGCTGGAAAGACCCATACATCAACCATTCATTTTGTATCTCTTGACTAGCTGTGAACCCTTGCACCGTTACTATGACCATTCATTTTTCATCTCTTGACGAGTGAAAATACATCGTGGTACGTATTTCTTAAAATTGATGAGCTAAAAATTTCAACAAGTTTGGAAACTTTGATGTTGTCAGCAGGCGGAAAAGAGGGTTTCGACTAAATGAAATGATTCTCTCTTGGTTCAATCCAGCGCAAAAGTATCGCTTTGGGGGGACTATAAATATAAATTAATGACGCACTCCCTCAGAGGTAATATAAGGCCATACCAACCTATTAATTATAACTCCAAAATATAAATATTCTTTGCCCCCAAGACTGCTAAAACGTTCATTTGAAAGCAGCCAAACTTGACCGATTATTGCAATAATGTTCAGATACCGTTCAAATTCACAAGTGGTAGCCTTTAATTACATTGATTTATTGGTTACAGTGTCTTTCTTTCTTAGTTTTGACCAGTGGGGTAAAATGTTGGTATGGGAAAAACTTATAGCTACAGAAAACGAAAACTAAAAACTTTAGTTCAGTTTTACTCATGAGAAACCGAGTAAGGAGCTACAACGACATGTCGCGTCCTTTAAATCATTAATAAATGAAAGTTCGCTCATATATGCGAGGTGATTAGTTTTCATCAAAAACCTTGAAAGATTTTGATTTAGCAGTCAAGTTTGGTTAGATTAAATACAACTATAATATACATGCGGAGTACCGCTATCAAAGATATAAAGGCCATTAGTTCCGCCATTAATCAGTTGGCAACTTATTACAGTTCGTGCTCATAAGCTCCTACTGCGAACATGATGAGAAAACATTTATATTGCATTAGAGCTGATTTGAAAAAGTGCAAGCACAAGATCAGCAAGCCGTTATCACCTTTCAGAGTTGTCGACTGAACACTAAATAGGTCGTATCACCTATGATCTGCACTTACTATCCTATTCACAGTCAAGTCCCAGTCCCAGCCACACTCACAGTCATAGTCACAGTCATAGTCACAATCAAGTCACAGTAACAATCAAGTCACAGTCACACTGATCACAATCAAGTCACAGTCAGTCACAATCAAGTCACAATCACAGTCACAATCAAGTCACAGTCACAATCAAGTCACCGCAGTCACAGTCAAGTCAAGTCACAGTCACAATCAAGTCATAGTCACAGTCACAGTCACAACCAAGTCACAGTCACAATCAAGTCAAAATCACAGTCACAATCAAGTCACAGTCAAGTCACAGTCACATGCAGTCACAACCAAGTCCTAGTCACAATCATAATCAAGTCACAATCAAGTCACAATCACAGTCACAATCAAGTCACAGTCAAGTCACAGTCACAATCAAGTCCTAGTCACAGTCACAATCAAGTCACAGTCAAGTCACAATCAAGTCACAACCAAGTCCTAGTCACAATCAAGTCACAGTCACAACCTGAAGTCACAATCACAGTCAAGTCACAGCCAAGTCCTAGTCACAGTCACAATCACAATAACAATCAAGTCACAATCACAGTCAAGTCACAGTCAAGCCACAGTCACAGTCACAGCCAAGTCCTAGTCACAGTCACAATCACAATCGAGTCACAGTCAAGTCACAGTCAAGTCACAGTCAAGTCACAGTCAAGCCACAGCCAAGTCCTAGTCACAGTCACAATCATAGTCAAGTCACAGTCACAATCACAGTCAAGTCACATTGAAGTCACAGTCAAGTCACAGTCAAGTCACAGTCAAGTCACAGTCAAGTCACAGTCAAGTCACAGTCAAGTCACAGTCAAGTCACAGCCACAATTACAGTCATAGTCACAACCAAGTCACAGTCAAGTCACAGCCACAATTACAGTCATAGTCACAATCAAGTCACAGTCACTGTCACAGTCAAGCAACAGTCATAGTCCCAGTCAAGTCACAGTCACAATCAAGTCACCTCCACAGTCACAGTCATAGTCAAGCCACAGCCACAGTCATAGTAACAGTCACAATCAAGTCACTGTCACAGTCACAGCCACAGTCATAGTCATAGTCACAATCAAGTGACAGTCACAGTCACTGTCACTGTCACTGTCACAATCACAATCACAGTCACAATCAAGTCACTGTCACAGTCACAGTCACAATTAAGTCACAATCACAATCAAGTCACAGTCACAATCAAGTCACAATCAAGTCAGTCACAATCAAGTCACTGTCACAGTCACAGTCACAATTAAGTCACAGTCACAATCAAGTCACAGTCACAATCAAGTCACAATCAAGTCAGTCACAATCAAGTCACTGTCACAGTCACAGCCACAGTCATAGTCACAATCAAGTGACAGTCACTGTCACTGTCACTGTCACAATCACAGTCACAGTCACAATCAAGTCACTGTCACAGTCACAATTAAGTCACAGTCACAATCAAGTCACAGTCACAATCACAGTCACAGTCACAGTCACAATCAAGTCAAAGTCACAGTCAAGTCACAGTCACAATCAAGTCACTGTCACAGTCATAATTAAGTCACAGTCACAATCAAGTCACAATCAAATCACAGTCACAATCAAATCACAGTCAAGTCACAGTCACAGGCACAGTCATAGTCACAATCAAGTGACAGCGACAGTCACTGTCACTGTCACAATCACAGTCACAGTCACAATCAAGTCACTGTCACAGTCACAATTAAGTCACAGTCACAATCAAGTCACAGTCACAATCACAGTCACAGTCACAGTCACAATCAAGTCAAAGTCACAGTCAAGTCACAGTCACAATCAAGTCACTGTCACAGTCATAATTAAGTCACAGTCACAATCAAGTCACAATCAAATCACAGTCACAATCAAATCACAGTCAAGTCACAGTCACAGGCACAGTCATAGTCACAATCAAGTGACAGTCACTGTCACTGTCACAATCACAGTCACAGTCACAATCAAGTCACTGTCACAGTCACAATCACAGTCTAGTCACAGTCAAGTCACAGTCAAGTCACAGTCAAGTCACAGTCAAGTCACAATCAAGCCACAGTCAAGCCACAGTCAAGTCACAGTCAAGTCACAGTCAAGTCACAGTCAAGCCACAGTCAAGCCACAGTCAAGTCACAGTCAAGTCACAGTCAAGTCACAGTCAAGTCACAGTCAAGTCACAGTCAAGTCACAGTCATAGTCACTGTCACAGTCAAGTCACAGTCAAGTCACAGCCACAATTACAGTCATAGTCACAATCAAGTCATAGTCACTGTCACAGTCAAGCAACAGTCATAGTCCCAGTCAAGTCACAGTCACAATCAAGTCACCGCCACAGTCACAGTCATAGTCAAGCCACAGCCACAGTCATAGTAACAGTCACAATCAATTCACTGTCACAGTCACAGCCACAGTCATAGTCACAATCAAGTGACAGTCACAGTCACTGTCACTGTCACAATCACAATCACAGTCACAATCAAGTCACTGTCACAGTCACAGTCACAATTAAGTCACAGTCACAATCAAGTCACAGTCACAATCAAGTCACAATCAAGTCAGTCACAATCAAGTCACTGTCACAGTCACAGTCATAGTCACAGTCATAGTCACAATCAAGTGACAGTCACAGTCACTGTCACTGTCACTGTCACTGTCACAATCACAATCACAGTCACAATCAAGTCACTGTCACAGTCACAATTAAGTCACATTCACAATCAAGTCACATTCACAATCAAGTCACAAACAAGTCAGTCACAATCAAGTCACTGTCACAGTCACAGTCACAGCCACAGTCATAGTCACAATTAATAAATAGACAGTCACAGTCACTGTCACTGTCACAATCACAGGCACAGTCACAATCAAGTCACATTCACTGTCACTGTCACAGTCACAGTCACAGCCACAGTCATTGTCACAATTAATCAAGTGACAGTCACAGTCACTGTCACTGTCACAATCACAGTCACAGTCACAATCAAGTCACACTCACAGTCACAGTCAGTCACAGCCACAGTCACAGTCACAGTCACACTCATAGTCACAGTCGTCGCCCTAATATCCAAGTTTTCAAGACGTACATTTGAACTAGGACTTTATGGTCTTTTTTTAAAACTCGGTTGTTCAATACAAGTAGCCAAACGGCGGGAATTCTGTAATCGGTAACTTGCATTTGATTGTTGTAACATAAGTGTCCCAACTAAGAAAAATCTGAGTTGTTTGTTGACAAAGTACATGCACAGAGATTTGTATATGGAGCTACTCGTCAATCCCTACCTCACCCTTTACCCCTAGGTTGCCGGTACCTACGCCTTTCTACCCCGGGAGGCTGTGTCTTACTACCTGATGAGCTGTAGTACCTGCAAACTGAGGATACAACGCTGCAATTCCATACTACTCAAACATGGCAGGCCCGTCTCTCCAACGCTCTCTTTCCCCGACGACTTGGTAAGTGCTGCACATACTATAAACTAATCCTAAAGGTATTCAACTTTTATGTGGGATAGAAAAATAGAATATTTAAACAGCCCAACAAATACAACAACTGGAATATTATTTGATGCTGTAGTTCTCTCCCTTCCACGGACCGAAAAGGTCCGCCTGGAAGGTCTAACAACAAAATGCAATTCTAGGCAACCAAAGTTTGTTAATTTTTTATCCGAAGAGCACCGGCAATAATTAGGGCCCCCTAGAAATATCCACATTCACCGCTCGCTCGTGTTTGTAAGTGTATGTGTATTTATATATTGTGTGCATGTACGTGCGTATGTGCGTATAGGTAAATGTGTGCTTGTGGCTGTCTGTCTGTCTGTCTGGTCTGATCTGTATGTATGTATGTCTGTGTGCATGTGTGTGTTGTGCCTCCGTTTCAGTTTGTGTGCTTGTGGGCACGAGTCTGAGTATGTGCTTGTGTGTGTGTGTGTGTGTGTGTGTGTGTGTGTGTGTGTGTGTGTGTGTGTCAGCAGGGCGCGAGTCTTTCTCGCGTGTGTGTATGTCAGCAGGGCGCGAGTCTTTCTCGCGTGTGTGTATGTCAGCAGGGCGCGAGTCTTTCTCGCGTGTGTGTATGTTAGCAGGGCGCGAGTCTTTCTCGCATGTGTGTATGTCAGTCTTTCTCGCGTGTGTGTATGTTAGCAGGGCGCGAGTCTTTCTCGCGTGTGTGTATGTATGTTAGCAGGGCGCGAGTCTTTCTCGCATGTGTGTATGTCAGTCTTTCTCGCGTGTGTGTATGTTAGCAGGGC
>JANUFV010045557.1:0-11289 GCA_024757865.1 Epizoanthus scotinus
ATTTTGACGTGATGACATGTATTACCGGATTTTTTGATATAAGCCACTCCACTCCTTCCTGGATCCACCCCTATTTCAAGTCATATTTCTGCATCATTGTCATGTCCATATTTTCTACAAGAGTTGGCAGCCATCAAAATTTGCTGTTCTGGTTATCTGTGCTACTCTATATTCTGACAAAGCAAGGTTTAGAAGTTGTTTCTCTACTTCATACATTGTGTTCACTATGTGAAACATGTTGACAACCGACAGTCAACTCATGTTGGGTGTACAATAGATTAGGCCTGAATTTACAACAATATACTAGTGGATGCCAAGTTTGTAAGAAATATGCTGGATGTGTGATCAAGTCTAATGTAAAGTGGCTGAAATAGCAGGCTAGCACATTGTCAGGTACAGGGTAAACTGTAAACAGTCAACTTTTGCACCCACATTACACTTGACCAGATGCCAGTTGTTGATCAAGCGATTGCTTACTGACTTTTAGACAAGAAAGAGACTGCTCTGTCTAGGTCTAGGGGGTGGAAAGGATTGTTCGGGTTTGAGATTCACAAATTTGGTAATCAGACAATAGAAGTCTCAAAATATATTTTATTACAAAATGTGCTATATGAAATCAGTGCATTTTCTCATAAGCTGCCTGTCAATCTCTGTACTAAGATAGCAAGTGCTTGGACGTTTACAACTTCTGGGGCAGGATAGCCTGCCAGTGAATGTGAGGATACAGGGGTCTTCAAATCACATCAAGGATGTAACTAAGATTTCAGACAGGTGGAAATTTGACTGCTATAGGCAGGTATTCGAGTGCAAAACTTGTGAGGTTCTAGCAGGGTCTGGGGGCATACATGTACGTGTTTCTCTCAGCCCGTAAAATCGTCACTCCAGCCGGTTATTTTTGCCGGCTTCAATCTACATCCCTGCACATAGTAAATTTATGATGTAGTGTGTTCAATTACTGATGACAATTACTATATCCAGCACTTCTCTGCCAATCTTGGCACTTTTTCAGTTCCCAACTGTCAAACTGTGACAACTCTACCAGCCAGATCTATTATAATCCAGTACCATTACATAACAATGCGCACAGACTTATGTGTAAAGATCAAAGTCTATGCGCTTTGAGTTATAAAATGGGCTGTCACCCTCGGTAATCTTACGCACCCATACCCCATCTTTGAAGTAATCCTGTTGCTGCCAGTCCATCATATCTGCAGAAGAAAATGGTCCATAAACATCAGCTTTTGTTGTGTTTTCCCATTTATATTCCCAGTACACTTGATCATCCTTTTTGGGTGACGTTGAGCACGTGTTTGACACACCAGCCCCGCCCTTGTCTGCCTCTTCTCCTCCAGTTTCTCTGAATGCTGTTTCCAATGCGTCATCTTCTTCAGCTTCCTGTTGACACTTATCTTCTAATTTCAGTTTATAAGAAAGTTTCTCATACGTGTCTTGATAAATACTGAAGTCCCCGTCTTGCAGAAGTTCGTCTGCTAGTCCTGTCAGTTTTAACAGTTTCTCTTTATCCTCAGCAGAGGAATCCCCTTTAGACTGACCCTCGTTTTTGACCTTTTTTGCCTTCCAGCGTGCACTTGCAGAGGAGGTTTTTGTTCCACCCTTCCCCCCTCCAAGTCTTCTGATCGATCTTAACACCGTTTCACCAGGCTTCACAATCTCAAGCATTTGACGCAGAGTGTTCTTCTTGTCTAGTTCAGCATTGCCGATTGCTTCATCCATCATGTCTGAATCTTTATTTTCACCAACTTTTTTAATCTTAATCCAATCCACTGTGTCGAGCCATTCATCTCTTATGACCTCGTCTTTCTTCTCAAAATAATTCCCTTCTGAGTCAAAATACCCATCTTCCATTTCTTCTTTCAAGTTGAATGGGGTGATTTTTATCTCTCCATCCAGGTCAATGGTCGCATCTTCTTGCCCCTCGATGTCGTCTGCCTCCAACATGTCGTATTTTTTCTCGTCAATTATCTCGTCTTCATCCTCTTCTTCATCGCTGTCAAGCGAGTGTTTTACCTTGAATGTTCTGGAGCCCACGCTCTCGTCTTTCTCAAACAACTTTTCTTCTCTTTCATCTGCAAATGCTACTTTCCTCTTGGACATTTTGGTGCTAAATACACAACCACAGATGTTTCTAGAACGTTTGCAAACACATGAAACAAAATGGCGGCCGGTCGATATGAAACTACTCCAGCGAACAGTTTTGATTGGTTGAAACTCATCTCATTGACCAATCAAAAGTGAGGAACGCAGTATCATCCCCAATCCCTCTCAGTGTTTACATCATGTCCAACTTTGGCATTGGTTCGAGCACATACAAAAGGCCAGTTATCTCAAGAAAATGTAGACTGCGAGTGGTTCTTTACGGTTTAATGTCTAAGTTTTATTCGTAAAAGCTTTAGCGTGAAGATGAACGAGTCATTCTGACTTGAAAGCACATAGCCAGCGGAAGCAGAGCCGAGGTAAAATTCTGCTATTTACTTTATATTATTTTGTATGCATTTTGCAGCTTTTGAATTTAACTATAATCTAACATTAATTATAATCCAGCTTCGTGTTTGTTACTTTAACATATCATTTACTAACGCGAAGATTTGGTTTAGAAAGTACTTATTGTGTTGTGGACTTTGATTTTCTGGTTCTCTTTCTGTGTCACTGATGTCAATCATTATCATGTTAAACTACTAACTAGGTAGCTAGTAGCTATTTAAATTAATAAATATTGAAATAACTGCAGTTTTCAAGATGTTCTTCAACTAAACATGGATGCAATGATTTCCGATAAGACTGCTTATAAATATCAAATAAAAGGAAAGCCCTTGTATGCTTACACTGATAGAATTCTGGGACAGTACAGGTATGTCTTTTGAAGCAATATCAGTTCTCAAAGATACTTCACAGCTTGTTCCAAATTCAGTGTTTTTTCACTGGGCAATTTCTCTTTCGATCAAAGCCTCCAGACCTCCAAATTATTTTCGCTGTCAACTTTATTCCTCAAATGTACACAGTTTCTTAGTGCCAGGCAACCCCACTCTCCAGCTATACAACATTATTATTAATTGGTTCAAAACAAATATTAACCAGTTCATGCTACAAATCGCATCTTGAGCACTGCATCAAATAAAACATATTATGGGATATGGTTAAAGTTTTGCACAGTATTCTCCACCAGACTGTGTTTTGCTAATGAGGGCCTGAACCAAGTAAAATTATTTAAAATTAATGATATAATTAATGGCAGAAAAGCAATTATTGTTACTGGATTTTAAGAGAAATTGACTAAAATTGCTCTGATCCTGAGTCAAATGGTTAAATATTGCCTTCAATCCATTACATTTAAAATGCCCAGTTTATTCTCCAACATTTTTTACATTTCAGCTACAACTATATAAAGTAGGAAGATTCTTTGGCTTTTGGAATAGAAGAAAAGTAAGCAAATTTTAGATTTCGGCCCAAAGATAAGTTTTGTATCACTGCAGCCTATATATAGTCTTATATTAGTTATGATGTAATAATGGCAACATCAGACAAATGATGCCTTTTTTTGGCTATAATTTGTAATAAATGTACATGTCAAAGCTGCAAAAGCTGCAAAACATTGCAAAAGGATGAATTATAAATGCTACTAACAGAAAGTTATAATGAACACGTTATTTACTAATACCTTCAGGAAACACCAACCTAACCTTCTGCCGTGAATATCATTAAGAAGTACATCAGTTTTATGTGCTGGGAATCTTGTCTTTATCATGGCACAATCGTGGCCAAGTAGACCACATCAATGCCAGTTTGAAATTGGTGACACAGAGGTCATAGATACATTGACTCTTGACTTTGGTACATATGAGCCGGTGAACAGATGGAAAAGAATGCCAGAATGTGATGAGTTTGTTGGTGCCAGGTATGATTAAGAATTATAAGCCATTTGGGGTGGATTTAGGGAAACAGACCTTCCAACTTCAGATGTATAGGAGGGGTAAGGTAGATTTACATGTATGGGAGAGGTAAATTGGATTTACAATTGTGATGTATGGGAGGAGTAAGGTGGATTTAGATGGAGGGGAGGTTAAGGTTGATTTACATGTATGGGAGGGGTAAGGTTGATTCACATGTATGGGAGGAGTAAGGTGGATTTCAGTGTATGGGAGGGATAAATTGGATTTACATGTATGGGAGGGGTAAGATGGATTTACATGTATGGGAGAGGTGAGGTTGATTTACATGTATGGGAGGGGTAAGGTAGATTTAGACGTAGAGAGATCTATAATCTCATGGATTTAAATTTAAAGTGAGAAGATTAGAGTTCTTCCTTCTTCTTGGGATTCTCAGGGATATTCAAGGCCATCCAAACCTTGTTCTTGCTGTACCATATAAAGACAGTCAGTAGAATTAATACATGTAGTATCAATATATAAAGCCAGACTTGTAACCTGAGTGACTGTTACTTTAAATCCAGACGGAGCAAGCACACCCTAGTTGCATGGAATGATGCTCTTTATGTGTTTGGCGGAGACAATGGGTGAGTATGAAAAGGCCTCCTGAGAGAGAAGAGGCAACAGTTTCCTCGCTTAAAAATATTGTTACGATTTTAACAGCAATCAGGATTCAGAAGGTTGAAATAATTATGTAAATTGGGGAAACTTCCAAAGAATTCTGAAGATAATTTTGTCAATTTTTGAGTTAGGAAGGAAAAATGCAGTCTGTGATAAATGAATTGGCCACATAGAGTAAGTGAAAGATAGTAACACATTGTGGATGTGTTGACCTAGATAAACAAGAAAGTCTTGTACAGGCAATCTTGATGTTAGTAGTATTATCACCTACCGGTATAATTATAATAGTTATAAGGAAAATGAATGCACATGTATCTCCCCACCTGTCCTGTATAACAGTTCCTGCTTGGCCAGGGGGAGGTATTACCAGCTAATATATAAACTACAGTTTTGGAGCCCCTCACCCCCCCAAAAAAATATTGCCAAACTGTACTTGGTGTTCTAAACAATGTTTTAAAGTTACCATTGTATAGGACTCCTTAGGCATAACAAAATACAGAGATTTGTAAACTTCTAGACATTTGAACTAAATATAATTATATTACCGGTATATATATATTAATTTTGTAACATACATAGCTATACATGTAGGTCGTTTTTGAAGCCAGCTTCTCAATTGAATTGATGACATGGCACTACATGTATTCATGATTTTGTCCCCAGGATTATGCACAAGTTTGTCCCCTTCTCATTAAATTTCTGTTGAACTTGTTTTCTTCCTGCAGGAAGAGAATGCTGAATGATATGCTGAGGTTTGATGTGAAAGACTGTTCTTGGAGTAGGTATGTATTCTGATCTCTTCCTGGGATGCTGCATTTAATGTTTGTTAACATGGATAAGATTTAAATGGGCTAAAGTTTGATAAAACATTAAAACCCAAATGTTTTTACATTAACCCTTTAGAAAAAGGGCGGCAATCGATCTCCAAGTAGAATGCAAAGAAGGACAACTGAAAAACGTTTTATCCAATTCTATTTTATTTTTTGTCACCGATAGCAAGAAGTAGATACAGAAAAAAAGTTTAGTTTTTATCTAACTACGGGCAACCAATCTGACTGATACATGTATACTGTCAGTATATCTATATTAGATAGATAGAGAGGTACAACTAGTAAACAGACAGATAGACATTATGGATTACTGAACTGAAAGTTGATTTCTTATATTGTTCGCCGTGAGGGTGGAAGGTTTCATGATCAACAGACATTTTGAGCACTAATATTTAGACTTGATTTCTGTTGGATATAACACCAGTTTGTTTGCTAATTCTGTTCAACTTGCAGAGCTGTCACAAAGGGTACTCCCCCTACCCCACGCTATCACCATTCAGCAGTTGTGTTTGACATCAGCATGTTTGTGTTTGGAGGGTACACAGGTAATGTATTAGTCATTCCCAGTGTCAAACAGTGTCACCTTATAGTTCACAACAGTGTCACAGACTATACAATGCCAAACAGTGCCCTGACTATACAATTTCAGTATACAGTGCCAGACAATGTTGTTATACAGTGTACAACAGTGCTGCTATACAGTGCCCAACAGTGTTGCTATACAGTGTACAACAGTGCTGCTATACAGTGCCCAACAGTCCTGCTATACAGTGCCAAACAGTGCTGCTATACAGTGTCAAACAGTGCTGCTATACAGTGTCAAAGAGTGTCACTATACTTAGTCGCACATTATTTGGGAAAGCTCGGGAACATTTGTTTACAAAATAAATAGGAAAATTGTCTTTGTTTTGCTGCAGGAAAGAGCATGTTTACAACTCTTTTTCAACATATTGTGTTTGCAAGTGCTGTTTAATTGTGAGACAGACTGGTCTTTGTTCTAATGGTATCTAGCTTAGCTACCAAGGCCAATTCTGTGTTGATAGTTACTTTCGATTTAATTTTTGTAAAATTCTGACATCAACAAAAATGAAAAATAATGACCTCTGACCTTGAAGACATCACATGGTGACATAATTAAATATCAAGTTATCAAAATGTACAGACTAACTAACTAATTTACCACTTATGGTTTTGCTACCATTTGTAATAAGGAAATTAAAGAGGGGCCCCAAATTCACCCCGGCTCAGCCTTCCTGATAACAAATTAAAATTCCCCAACCCAGATATAGGCTTATAAGCACTTTAATTTGAGAATGTATTATAATATTGTTATATTACTTTAACATTATAATATTTCTTTTGTATTAAATTATATATTGCAGGTGATTTGTATTCGAATTCAAATTTAAGGAACAAGAATGATCTGTTTGAGTACAATTTCAACACCAGCCAGTGGTCAGAGTGGTCTATTGAGTC
Organism: Epizoanthus scotinus; assembly: GCA_024757865.1. NCBI lineage: Eukaryota > Metazoa > Cnidaria > Anthozoa > Zoantharia > Epizoanthidae > Epizoanthus > Epizoanthus scotinus. Next base: position 6,872 of record JANUFV010045557.1, read on the forward strand.
TAACAGGTAGGAATACACTCACACAAGATAACAAGATATGTAGAGGTTAGTTCAAATGGATTCAACACACTACACCATTGTTGGTCCAGCAATGTTGGATGATGTGTAAACATCAGCCAGTGGTCAGCATGGTCATGAGATTTGGGCCTGAAAGGGTGCTTCCAACAACCCCTCCCACCCCCCCACCCCCCCACCCCACACCCAGGCAATGCTCCTGTCGATGTATATACTATGTACAGACTAGGTGGAGGTTTGTTCAACCAGATGCAACACACTGTAGCAACACTACAGCATTGGTCCAGCAATGTTTGATGATACAGTTTGTCATCACCTCATGAACCAGTGGTCACAGTGGTCTTAACATTACTAATATTTTTTGGGGAAACTAATTCAAGAGTTAGTGTCACCACTGATCATGGGCATTGCCAATAATTTTGAAAGGGGGTTCGAATTGGCCCAGCTATAAGGTGGTCAGATGAATTCTAACTCTAAATATACTGGTAAGAAACTTTGTATCAGATATGGGTTTGAAAAGGGGGTTCATTCGCACCCAATGAACCACCCATGCAAGGTGACGCCTCTGCTGATTACCAGTTAAGTGTCCTACAAATCGGCAGACAGTGATGAATGTTTATTTACAGTTGCCTGTTACCTACATGTATGGATGTTTTTTAAGCATACCGGTAATTAAGTATATGTTCATTCCATGTTCATTCTTATCGCTAGGTTGCCGCCAGCCAGATCAGCTCATGGAGCTGTCATTTACAATAAAAGCATGTGGATCTTTGCAGGATATGATGGGAATAAAAGGTTCAGTAACATTGGATTATTCTCATTTAGACTTTCAACTATTTACATTGTATGAAGATCAGCGTAACCCAAAGTTACCATTATTTTTATAGTTTTCTGGAAGATTTTATAAGGATTTTTCAGTCAGAGCAATGTACAAATTGATGATTCATGATTTATAATTTTGATTTTTAGGTTAAATGACTTGTGGACGATCTGTTTGGCAGATCCACAACCTGCCTGGCATGAGGTTAGTACTGTATCACTGTGAACAATACTCCCTATTACCCTAACTTTTTTAAAATCCAAAGTTTTCAAATTTTATGAAAATTGTAAACTTGTTAATTCTAAGTAACAAGTAACACCAAACACTCCTGCTCACCAAGATGAGTAGTCATTTTATTGGTTTTCATCAATCTTTAGAAAGACAAGTTGTTAAGGAAATCCTCACAAATGTCTGAGTATGTGAAACATATTTGTTCAGGCATTTTTTGGAAAACTTTGGAATTGTTTCAAAACATATTATGGATCTTTTTAATGAATTTTGGAATCATAAGAATGGTGCAAAAAATAATTATTTAAAAGTGATTGGAAATATGTATACATAAGGAAACCCCAGAACATGTTGTTCTCAGCTTACCGATCTGGGATCTAAATGGCATAATTATTTTTCATACTTCACACTTGTTAAAGGGCCTATGTCACGGCAATTTCAGGCATTTTTGCGATGTACGAAATTCTATACAAATCAAAGGAAATCTAAAAATAACAGGTTACCGTGATAGAAAAACATAATAGGGATTATGATAAGTCATAAAGGAACGTGGATGGCTAAATTGGGGATGATTAAAACAGATTACAAACTCTCGATATAATTGCGGTCCAGGCTAGACATTAAATAAGTTTAAAAATCCATTCGTTGTCAAAATTGTGTTTCTTGTACATGTATTTAGAAACTTGTTTTTCACATTATACAACCATTTTATCATTTCTTGTTATCCTGTTGAGCTTATAATTTGTGTTTCGTGACTGTGAAGGCTTTGTTCCTGACATGACTAGAAAGCATGCGCATTACCGTGACATAGCCCCTTTTTAAAGTCTCACTAAAACATGTATCTATAAAGTGAAATATACAGTACATGTATAGTTATCAATTGTATTACATTATGCTATTTGGTATAAATTGCTGTTACTAGTAATATCATTATGGGCTGAAATAATTTCGATTTATATTTTATATTTATGGTGCAGGTGCAGCAAGCAGGAGAAGGCCCTCCCACATGTTGCAATTTCCCTGTTGCCGTGGCGAGGGACAGCATGTTTGTGTTTTCTGGGCAGAGTGGAGCTAACATCACAAATGAAATGTTTCAGTTTAATTTCAGTGAACGCAGGTCTGTTCATGCACTTTGATATTATCTGTGATTAGCTAATTTTGACAAATAAAAACTTTACGGAGGGTGAGATGCAGATCAGAGCTTATCATCCAAATTGTATATTAATGGCGAGGAGTCCACTCATGTGTTGTTATCCCTAACTCTGAACGGTTTGTGCTATATGTATGAATTTTCATGACTCGTAAAAATTTTGCTGTTGTACAATTGAAGTTGTTGCCATGGCAACCACCAAATCAAAAATGGTTTCTGAATTTTAAAAAATTTAAGTGGCATCAAATCTTGTTGACAGATTTTTTTTTAAATTTCAGAAATAGTTCTACTTAATATGGTAATGATTATAAAATAAAAGATGAAGTTCATTTACTCATTTTTGCATAAAAAGCAATTGAATGTCCAGAATAGGTTGCATATTGAGACTCTAATGGGTTGTCGTGGAGACCGTAGTTAGATTGGGGTATAATTTTTGATATGTTGAAGAGTTATTCTATCGTCACTGTTGGTAAACTTCGATGAGATGTTGTAAAATCACTTGTTAGATACAATGACATCATTTGGAAACTGGTGTGAGCCACCTTAATTACTTGAACCAATTGTAGGTGGACTTGCATCCTCTCTGCACACTTCCTGAGAGGCTCCGCACCTCCTCCCCAGCGTCGCTATGGACACAGTATGATAGCTTACAAGAACGACACTTACCTGTATGTGTTTGGAGGAGTAGCTGAGAACAATCTGCCAAATGATTTGTACAGGTATGAAAAGGTGGTTAACATTGTGGTTATCTAACATTAGGGTTCTCTCTGAAAGAGGGACAGAGTATTAAAGGGCAAGTCTTACCTAAAATGATGTCGTGATTTTATTTTCTTCTCTGATTCCACTTGTCGAACTGATCACTGTGATGTAAATTTTATTGTTCTGTGATAAATAGTTCACGAGATATTAAGGGTTAAACTTTGGATTGTGACGTTACAAGTGTGGCTCATTGCTATAAACAGACTGAACAAATTATGTTTTTCTAAGATTTTTGTGTCTGCAAAAAGACCCAATAGTGAAAACCATTGATTGTACCATATCTATCTAGGCGGCACAATACATTTTTACTTTCTGGCACACAAAATGTTATAACACAACATTATAAAAGATTCAAGAAAAAAATTGGTTGTCTTTGTTTATTCTCAAAAGTGACATTTACACGTGTGACATCACAAATTCAAACTTTAACACTTTTAAAATATCTCGAGAACTAGTTATCACTCCTGATAAACTTTATATCGCAGTAAGCAGTTCAACAAGTTCAATTGATCAGATAATACTGATAATAAAATCATGGCTCAGTTTATTTATGCATACGACTCTGTGTCCTGTTATCCAAGTGTTTGACTCTTGACCAAAATAATGTACATTAAGTTTTAAGTTTTCTTATTATAAGTATCAATTTGTGTGGGTTGTTATTAAAATGAGCAAATAAGCTCTGTGTCTGCTCGACTGCGGAGCAGTTACAACCTTTGGGTAATGGCAGGTACAGAAATCGAATTCATGAATGTCGTTTGTTATTGCCGACTTTAGGTTTGACCTTGATGACCACACTTGGGAGATCATTTCTGTTTCTGATGACAGTGAGGCAAGTAATATGTTACACACTACCAACGCAATGCTTTCAGTGACATCCAGGGGTGGCGCCAGGGGGGGGGTCATTGGGTGCGAACGAACCCCCTTTTCAGTCCCAAATCTCATACAAAGTCTTTTATATTTAAAATTATAATTCATTGAACCACCAACTCGAACCCTTTTCAGTAAAAATCCTGGCGACACCCCTGCATATATCAATGAAAATACTTTAAGACGGCACTTTAATTTATCGATGGGAGAAATAAAAGTAGCAAGACAAAGTACCAGTGAAGTTGTATTGTATGTTACAAAATGAATTGTTATAGTCTTGTAATTGGTTTTAAGATAATATAATGGCTAATTTCACAGGACAGGCATAATATACAAATGTTTGGTACATTTTTACCGATTTAAAGGTTTGAGCACTCAATGCTGCTTCAGTTCTTGACAGTTACTAATGTTGAGCTGCTTTTGCTGTTTCTGGCCTTTCTAAAGTGGTTACCCATCATCTATACTAGAGAGTGATGTACCACATGTGGCATCCACTGAAACCAGTAAATAGTTTCAAACTGTTTCTTAGCTGGGACTAGAGACGCTTTCTAAAGTGGTTACCCATCATCTATACTAGAG
>JANUFV010045668.1:0-11287 GCA_024757865.1 Epizoanthus scotinus
TATTGTTAGGATACTGAGTATTGTTAGGGTGGTATTGTTAGGATACTGAGTATTGTTAGGGTGGTATTGTTAGGATATTGAGTACTGTTAGGGTGGTATTGTTAGGATAGTGAGTATTGTTAGGGTATTATTGTTAGAATAGTATTGTTAGGATAGTATTGTTAGTATACTACTGTTAGGGTAGTATTGTTAGAATAGTACTGTTGTGGTAGTATTGTTAATATAGTCTTGTTAGGGTAGTATTGTTAGGATAGTACTGTTAGGGTAGTATTGTTAATATACTCCTGTTAGGGTAGTATTGCTAGTATAGTACTGTTAGGGTGGTATTGTTAGGATATTGAGTACTGTTAGGGTATTATTGTTAGAATAGTATTGTTAGGTTAGTATTGTTAGTATACTGCTGTTAGGGTAGTATTGTTAAAATAGTACTGTTGTGGTAGTATTGTTAATATAGTCTTCTTAGGGTAGTATTGTTAATATATTCTTGTTAGGGTAGTATTGTTAGGATAGTACAGTTAGGGTAGTATTGTCAATATACTCCTGTTAGGGTAGTATTGTTAGAATAATACAGTTAGGGTAGTATTGTTAATATATTACTGTTAGGGTAGTATTATTAAGGTGTTATGGTTAGGGTAGTATTGTTAAGATACTAAGTACTGTTAGGGTTGTATTATTAAGGTGTTATTGTTAGGATAGTATTGTTAAGATACTGAGTACTGTTAGGGTAGTATTGTTAGGATACTGAGTACTGTTAGGGTAGTATTGTTAGTATAGTACTGTTAGGGTAGTATTGCTAGTATAGTACTGTTAGGGTAGTATTGTTAGAATAATACAGTTAGGGTAGTATTGTTAATATATTACTGTTAGGGTAGTATTATTAAGGTGTTATTGTAGGGTGGTATATGTTAACGTCATTAGGCGCTTGGCTTGAATTTTACCGGTTTGTTAAATATATACAATTCGGTTGTACAACATGAACATTTTGATGCAGAAATGTGTTCTACAATGAAAACTAGAGCAACTAATGCTTTGTTTTAAGTTTTTGCACTTTACTTAACAAAATACTTAGATTCAAATTAGTGCGTGGATCCCCTACCCCACCCCCTTAAGGTCTGGCTCCCTCAAAAATCATTTGTTTGATCTATTCCCTTAATGGCATTTTGCTCTATGGTTTATCCATAACAATTGTTTGAAACCTTTTCTTTTTAGGACAGAACCGTCAATAGTCAGTAGCACCTCAGTTGTTGGAAGCCTGTTTCCAAAGTCGTACAACCGAGCGTCTAGACCAGGAAAAAGTGGTGAGTAGTATAATAGTATTAAATTATTACTAGAGTTCTTTGAAATTGGCTTTAATTCATAGCATAGTTGGTTTCTCGTTCAAACTTAACATAAGTTTAACTGAAACTTAGTTGCCGCGCTGAACGGTAAGAGGCATTCTTCATCCAATTCTAATCCGGGGAGGGATTACAAAACTTTTTATGAAAAATCTAAGATGGCAGCAATAATATAAACTAATTGCGATTTTGAGCCGGCAATACCACTTTATATCGGCGGCTAGTTGGGAGAAAATATATTCCGTATTGTGCCGGAGTCGCAAAGCGAGGAAGGCCAATACGAAGAATATATTTTCTCCCAACGCCGCCAATATAAAGTGGTATTGCCGTCTCAAAATCGCAATTAGTTTTGTATCGCGAATTTTTATTCTTTAAAAGATATATGACATAAATAAGTAAAACGCGACAACGATGTGATAGCAAATTCTCAATACTTGTCAAGTGTTTCCATAGCAACTCAGTTCATTCAAGCTGAGCTGATTTCAAATATGTATTTCTATCGAATTGATGTGCAGCTATTTGTAATACTTTTAACGCTGTTTTTGTTCCTAAAATTAAATTTGAACGACATATTCTGCAGTGGAACAGATGGTGATGTCAACCTATTTAGGAAGTGGTTCAAATAGTGAAATATCTTAGCGAACGAGCTGGGCTCACTCAATCGGAGCCGCGAAGATGCAAATCGGCAACAAATGAGAACAAAAGCCGTAACAAATTTGTTTTACAAAAGTTCCGAGTATCTAGTACTTTCTGTGCAAGTACCGCTAAGAAAATTTAGTGTTTACGGTTTGGATTTTCCGTTTGATATATTTTGTATTTGCTTCTAGCGACGGAATTCATGTTATGTTTAGCTGCCAGTGTGCGTTTGTGGTTCTTCAAAGTCAAATTGACATTGTTGTTCTGAACGGCAGAAATTCAGAGAAACAACTTCAATTAGGTTTTCAGTGCATGTTGCCTATTGTTGGTGTATTTAGTATCAATTGAGTACAGTACTATTAATAGAACAAATTTTCCAACCAAAAAAATTTCACTCGATTTGCTAACCAGAGGTTTGTCAACATACTGTATTTTTGTAATAGAGCTTTCTTTTCTAAGTACATCTACCTTTATTCAACTTCCAATTGTTTTGTTAGAATCGTTCACGTTTTGACTACAATTTATGAATTGAAATCTTGTGTATGAGTTGAAAAAAATAGTTTTACAGCTTTGCCGGGAAATCCACTACAGTGCAAACATATCAATCATGAGCTACTAACCAATCACACACGGTAACTGAGCCTCATTTTTGAGACGGCAATACTACTTTATATTGCCGTCTCTTTTTCCCCAGCAAAACATTTACTGATCACGATACCATTAAAGGTTGCAAATTTGGGGCATTTACATGATATCACATTGAATTTTCTTATTGGGTGTGTTAAAATGGGTGGGCGAATCTATAGGTGTTTTATATTGCTCTTGAGGTTTGGGATACGTAAGGTTTAAATGTTTCTCGATAACTAAGCTTCATTTACTTTTCAAGCAACATGATCTCTAAAGTAACTTCCTGCTGTCAGAGAAAAACCAAATTCATAAATCCTTTCGTTTTGTTTTTTCTTCTTTTTCACCTTTTTCTTCTTTTTCTTCTTTTTTTTCTTCTTCTTCTTCTTCTTCTTCTTCTTCTTCTTCTTCTTATCCTTCTTCTTCTTCTTCTTCTTTTTTTTTCTTTTTCCTTTTTTTTTCTTTTTTTTCTTCTGTTTCTTCTTCTTCTTCTTCTTCTTCTTCTTCTTTTTCTTCTCTTTTTTTTTCTTCTGCTTCTTCTTCTTCTTCTTCTTCTTCTTTTTCTTCTTCTTCTTCTTCTTCTTCTTCTTCTTGTTCTTCTTGTTCTTCTTTTTCTTCTTCTGCTTCTTCTTTTTCTTAATTAACAGATGGACCGTTGATGATCGAAGCTGATGTGTATGTCTCGTCATTTGGAAATATTGTAGAGGCAAATATGGTAAGTGGCCCAGAAAATAACCATTAACTAAGTGCTAAAAAGGTAAATAAATCATTAATATTTGTATACAGAGGGCAAGTAAACAGATATTTCTTGATACTTGCCTATCCATTGACTGTGTGACAGTCACACAGAGATGTTCGTCGAACAGAAACAAGTATATGCTGTACACATAATTAGTATTATTTCAAGACAACAAACTGATTTAGTGAACTCGAGAAGCGAAAACTAGAATAATAAAAGAATACAGTTGAATAGTGGAAGAGACAGTATTATTTTTGTTCTATTCGACTTCTACATGCAATGCCAAACCTTAACCATCATTTTAATGACTAGTATATGTTGCTATTTGTTTTCTTTCAGGAACTCGCTTTATATGCGTACTTTTATCAGAAGTGGACGGACACACGACTTGCAAATGTGTTTAATGAGACAATAGTTTTGAAGGGCGATGCTATTGAAAGAGCCTGGCTGCCGGATACATATTGTCTGAACGCTAGGGAATCCAACATGATGATACAAAATTCCAAGTTGCACAGCAGAATGTCAGTTTCACCTGAAGGCAGAGTATTCTACAGTAGAGAGTAAGTATGCGATGTACATAAATATTATATAAAGACCCATTTGTACCCAAGATGCTTCGCGTGTATTGAATTTCTAGGAGGACAATAAATTTCGGATGAATAAGTATGTTTTGTAACATTGACTTCTAAGTTCTTTAAAATATAGTTTTTGCGGATACTTTGCTTATTTACCCACAAAGACTTAGAAGCTTAAACAGGTCGATATAATGCACATGTGCTGCGACAGACCACAATACCAGCATTAGCTTAGTCTACTCTTATCGACGAGTGCATGGGTTCTTTTGAGTCCCCCGATAGAACATCGAGAGACTAGACCAAGGGCTTAACTAGTAGGGCTTAACATTAACATCCAATGACGTCGGGTAAAATGTATTTTGTTTTGTGACTCAAACAAACAAGAGTATAAAACCTCAGGTGGACTGTAACAAAAAATGATTTTGGAGATAAAACATTCATATTTTCACTACTTACTTATTTCCACCTGCTCTTTCTATTTCTGTATTTAAAACGTGCTAGGAGTTATATGTCGATTGACATTCAAAATGTGATAAAGATCTATAGTCAATCAATTGGTTCTTTAGCAGTGGAAATTATTTAAATGAAAAAACTATTATAGGAATTATTGGGGGTCCATTACAGCTCCACATACACTTCTGTTACTGACAAAAGGTCCAGAAGAGGGTAACGGACAATCACTTTGTGATTTGACAGCAAGTCATTCATTTCTATCTTGTCTTATGGAACAACCGCTGGCAGTGTGATTAACTGGCTCTTATCTTGGTTGGCAGAATGAGTATTGTTGTATCCTGTGATCTACAGCTGCTTCATTTTCCAATGGATATCCAACAGTGCTCGGCGACCTTCAGCACTAGTAAGTATCATTCCTTCAATCCAAAAGAAAGAAGAAAGGGATTGAGGCTCAAAACTTGCGCTAAGCCTTGAATATAGGTTGATACTATTATGGTTAATAACTCATAAGGCAGACTATGAGACAATAGAAATTCCACAATTTAATAGCTGCATGTTAATGATTTATATCAACAAGTCAGTGGTTTACCAATTATAGTACGTTCGAGGCGCAATATACTTACCTAAGTATGCATATTACATTACCTAACTTGAAAATTGCATGCGTTATAGATTTGCTACTGTTAAAATTTGCGTTTCGCAGAGCTAACATTATCAAGGACCATAAACAACCGACATTATCAAGGACCATAAACAACCGACAAGCCTTCGGCTCGTGATGCTACAACTAGTTGCTGCGAACGTAGCGAGCAGCGACACTAATCTTGACATGTTGGGCAATTTATACTGCGGACAACCTCGATTTTGCGGGCGAGCGAATGAATGAAGGATGATTTCTGAACATGTAGTACGTTTGGTCTGCGTTTGGTCACCCTTCCAAGCACTAACCCCGCTCGACCGGGCTACCTTTCGACAGCCGAACAACCGACTGAAAACTTGTCCTCGTAACTAAAGCGAAGAGACAACACAAGAGCCATCTATGTTCTTGAAGTTTGGGTTCCTCAATGTTTCTTGATAATAATTTGTATGCGTTAGCGACGTCATTTTTTAGTTACTGACGGTATCCTGCTGAAGAAGAACACCTTTGCAAGAAATATGATACTCGGCTATTTACAGAGGTAAATGTAACAGTTATTCCCACCATTATCCTACATATAATTATTTAATACAGTTACTTCTACTATGCTTATAGACAACATTCGAAAATGGACTGAAATGACTGTTTCAGAATCGCTTCCGCAATTGCATATTACAATGATTTGTTTGAAACGAATGATCGATCGATCGCAAGCGCCTTAATTCTGCAGTTCTTGTGACAGATACTCGATCGTTTCTTCAGGGTGTAAACAAAATGCCTTCGGATTTAACATACAACTGACACAACTACTTTATCATTAATCCCTGAATAAAGTTGTTCGATTTACCTCTGGCTGTAGATTAGATTTGTACGGCATTAGGTTTATTCATTGGCTTGAAATCGCATTATAAAATTATGCATCAGTTTCAAGTCGGAGCAATTGTCAGTGTTTGTTCCTTTCTGTTTTTTCGTTCTTTAATTTCTTTTCAATCATAGCTTCCATGCCATATTAAAAATGCAAATATCTTTTAAAATAGCCGAGTAGGAGGCCTGTACGGGAGAATATTTTTCCTGAGTCTGAGATCTTTACTGTACAGATCTTGACAGAGCGAAGCGAATTATCTTGAAGAGCTTGATGGTGGGAATTGATTTACGATTAGGTTTTGATGCAAAACACCGACTCGATTTTGGATATTCAAATATCTGCCATTTCGCTACAAAATTCGCCTAAATCTAGCCATGATAGTTGTTCGATTTACCTCGGCGGCTCTAAATTATAGACATTTTAAATTTGTGTACCACAATAATATGTCTGCAAAAACGTGATTTGTGTCACACGTCACTGGTCAAAGCACATCTTCAGACAGGCAGGCGGAGCCAGAATTTGAATAATATAAAACAAATTTTCACGCATCTTTACCAATGCTACGCACTAAAATATTTTTTCTTGCATAAAGATATTTCTAAATAGCACTGTTGGCTTGGGTTTAGCATAAACACAAACCCTCATAATTGCTGATATTATTCACAGAATGCGTAAACTGTGGCCATCCGCTCGATCGCAGCATTTCATTACCTTTGGTAATTCGTAGTTCTATCTCCCAAACTTGCACTCGTGTGACCATAACTCGCCATCGACTCGTGCTACCATAACTAGTTCTTTTTCACCTAAACATGCACTCGTGCTACCATATCTCAATGTAAAACGAGGAAATGCTTTTTCTTCCTTAATAGTTGACTTATATATAGCGATAAACAACCACAACTATATTTTATATCTACAATTACACAATGTGCGATATCTGTAGTCTGAAAAATAGTAATGGACTAATCGAGTCAGACAAACCCCCAGCGTAGATGATTCAATGTGCTTGTCTGATTGCATATTTACAGTAAATTATAATAATAATAATAATAATAATAATAACTTTATTATTTATATAGCGCAAAATTCATGTGTATATGATCTAATGCGCTCTGCATTACAATTATAATATTACAATAAAATGGATAAAAATTGAAACATTGGAATGATTACAATGAACAGATAAAAATATTTATCTGTATATACATGTAAAAATCTATGTTAAAAATACTATAAGTTATATGCTAATTTAAAATAATAAGTTTTCAGCTGTGACTTAAAATTATTGACACTGCCCCAGGCTCTCAACTGGTCTGGAAGGGCGTTCCAAAAGGTTGGAGCGGCTGAATTGAACGCTCTCTCTCCTGTCGTCTTCTTGGTCTTCTTCAGGGGAACATGGAGCAGCAAATGTTTTCTATTTGATCGCAAGTCAGTTATAGTTTGAATGTTGCTTAAGTTTAATTAATTGATGAATGTATTCAGGAGCACTACCATGTAAAGCTTTGAATGTCAACATGATTATTTTAAACATTATACGGTATTTCACTGAGAGATGTGGTCAAAACGCGGAGTATTCGAGATAAGCCTTCGTTTTGCACTCGTTGCAACTTATTAATATGACTGGCTGGTAAGCCGTACAGTAGACTGTTACAATAGTCAAGGCGTTTATGTGTTATGTGATTATGTGTTTTTATAATGTGTTATATGATAGCATGCATGTTAATATTCAGATTAAACCTTGCTTCGAGGTGAACTTTACAGATACGCCTATGACACTACAAGTTTTTCTCGTAAAAGATAAGATAACAGATAAAATAAACTTTAATAGTAAACTCCTCTAGGGGGCTTTTCAGATGCTATTTACACTCATTTACAATTAATAAACTAGTAACGACTAACGTGAATTGAAACGTTTGGAGAAACGTCTGGAGAAATACTTAGTGTAGCGTGTTTGTATCATGAAATGGTCTTGAACATTATATTTGAAATCCTTTGATGTTTGCTGGCAACAAAACGACGATTTCATTGCCTTTTGGAAATCACTCTTAAAGAAGGTGTAGAGAGCTGGGTTAACGAGCGATGTAAAAAACTTCAAGAAAAGTAAAGTTACGTCTAGCCAGAATGGAACTTCGAGATTAAAGTTTACGATATCATGGAACAGTGAAGATAGAAAGTAGGATGTCCAGCCTATGAAAAAGCTAAAGATCATGCAAAGATAGATAAGAATAGCTCGTTTTTGCTTTTCCCGGCGTTTCTGTTCCTTCGATGCACGTCTTCTGCAAGCAAATCTCCTGCGAAGCTTTGATTTCTTCCTTAAGGTATTAAACATGTGCGTATATACAAAGCTCATTACCACTATAGGAACTAGAACGAAGGATACTAAACATACCAAGGAATAAACAAACTCGATCTGTACAGTTCTTGTAGCTCGATCATTAGAGATCCACGCAAGCTGCAATAGAGGCACCGCACACGAGAACAGCCATATGTTGACAAGAAAAATGATAACGCGTCCTTTAGTGACAATAAATGGATACTGCAAAGGTTTTACAATCTTCAGAAATCTTTCCAAAGAGGCTGCGATCAAGTGTAGAATGGTAGAAACCGACAGAAATCGTTGAATGATGTCCATGACTATGGCAGTGGTATAGTCGTTCAGCAGAGAAGAAGCTACGATCAGAGGAACGTTAATGACACCGGCACAGAGATCACTAGCAGCCAAACTGAGCAGAAAATAGTTAGTACTGGTTCGTAGGTAGCTGTAACGACAGTACAAGTGAAAAACAACGCCATTTGCAGTTGAAATGAGCAGTCCCATGATACCTAGAAATCCCAGTATGATGTTAAACGTGGACTGCTGATAACTGAAAGATGGGTTAGAGCCCCCGGTGTGGTTGGTCACGGTTGTAAGGTTTTCCATCTTGCACTGTAACTCGGCTTCAATACTAGTAACAACCGCTTGTGTCTTGTAGTCTTGGCACGTTTTATACTAGTACCACCTAATATTAATAATTCATATTCATCACCATGTGCTACTTAAGTCGGAGAAACTAATCAAGGATAAGTACAAATAAAACCAATTGTACACAGCTGAAATCCATTATAATGATTTATATTATCTATTAAAAATTGCAATGTTTTGTCTTTTTCCTCTTTATACGCACTTTAAACAAGATCTATATCCATTATAATGATTTATATTATCTATTAAAAATTGGCATGTTTTGTCTTATTCCTCTTTATACGCACTTTAAACAAGCTAGATCTATATTAAAAATATGTCGATATACTAAAAATCCGTTTGATAAAGAGAAAAAAGACAAAACATGTCAATTTTTAGTATATTCTGTTCGACCTCTTCCCTTGCTTCGATGGAAGTTACTTTCAAAATAAAGATTTATATTATCTTTGGCCACAATGAAGGTTTTGCATATTATCCTAAATTTATCGTTTGTTAGCATTCGTTATGACAGTGATTTCTTATAGTCAGCTGTTTTTGAGAATTTTAAGAATATAAAATATAAAACATAAAAATAAAACCCTGGATAAGCACGAATTTGATGAAGAAATAATACCATAGATTAAAGAATAGATATTCATTGCATGTTCTCTTTAGTCATCTTTTTGTTCCTAGCAATTTTTGAAGAATATTTGATTTAAGATTTGCGCGTGTTCATTCGTACGTTCAATTTTTGTGTATATGTAACTTATTATTTATTTGTGGATTTGTTTTTATGAATCAGTGATGAGATCAAACAAATCCCCGTAAACTATCTAAAATAGAGAACCGCTTTTAAGTGGTTATCAAGATAACAAATATATTAGATGGGTTTTAACGCCAAAAATAATGGTAGACAATTTAGTACTGACAACCAAAGCAATTGAATAAAAGTTACGCTCCGAGTTTAATGGGTTCCTTCTTTGTTATAAGCAAACTCTATAAAAGCTAAGTGGCGTGAGCGGCTTTTGCTTCAACTACTTTTTATTTCAGTGCATTCAACGATCCCGGCCGCAGTTTTCATTTCGAACTGATTGAAGTGATGATAAAGCAAAGTCGGGATATATATTGTTGTTTTGAACATTCTACTGGCATCAAGCTATTAAAATAGCCGCCTGACTTAAATAGATTTTAACAAAGCTTTTAAATTAATTGGAATCCGATTAGTTTAATGAAATGGGCAAATATAATGAATTTCTCTTTGAAGCATGGAATATAATTTTAAGTGCTCAATATATAAACTATTTTCAATAACCATCGCCTTCGTATTTTGCAAGATGTAGATTTAGAAAATGTATTTTTGACTAGTAGGATTTTGTCTACAATTTTATCAGAGAACAGTTTGATGTGTCAAACTGGTTCATATGGTGTAACTTGTTTTCATGGCAGCGATGTTTGATTACTGGTAAATTTTAATATCATTTTCTTGAAATGCAATTTCATTAGAGGGACATTTTTGCGTTAATATCATATTCTCCGTTAACCAAAATTCATTTTGTAATATAGCCATAATAGTTTAGTGTTTTTTCAGTGATTTACTAGTAGCTTTCTTCGTACGTTAAGTATGTGACGTATCAACCTTGCCTCGATTACAAAACCGCTTATATGTTAGACTAAAGTCGCAGGCTCCGTTTTAGCAATTTTGGTTACGAATTCGACTGTAATATCCACAACTTCAAGGCTAGGACACACGCGGCTCGAGACTTTTCTTAAGTATCCAACTGCTAGACATTCTTAATAAGACCTTTATTAATACGATTCCCTAAAAAAATATGCGAAATACGGAAGTCAATTGTCATCGTAGTGGCACTTTAAAGGACATGATCAAGTCGCCAAATCAGATGTCACCCACTGGAGCAGTTGACAGATAACTTGCCACCCACTATTGCACGTGATCAATGCATGGCGGAATAAAACACACGCTCTCATTGGTTAACGTGATATTTTGCGCCACTGTACTCGCCGGCTAAATGTGACAAAAGAATCATCTAGGCTGCACCTGTTCAGCTCTTTATTTTTTTTCCAATTTAAAAGAAGCTCCTCAGTACGAAGTGGTGATTCAAATGTTTATTCAGAAAGGAATTATATTACAATTTTAAGTATACCTATAAAAACGAATAGTAAAGTCGCTCTTACAAAGTTAAGCGCAATCTGTGAAGAATCGTAGTAGACAAGCACACCCGTCAACGCAAACAGAGACAGTTTCAGATTTTTCAATGTTACTTTCATTCCAATGTTTGCTAACCTCTAATGCAGCCTCTCTTGTATCTATCGCCGCGAGAGTCCCTCGCTCCGTTTTCCGAGAGAGTGACATCCGCAGCAAGATAATTAGGGACTTTAAGAAACCAAGACGGCAACGGCTACGACGACGGTACAAAACAAAAGGCTTAATTACAAAATACAATAAACCGCACGTTGGAATGCAC
>JANUFV010045779.1:0-11287 GCA_024757865.1 Epizoanthus scotinus
CCATTTTTAGTTGAAACAAAGCCGAATTCGGCAGTGCTTCTTTATTTAAAGTTGACAGCTTCCGTGTTGATATTTGCCCTGCTATATTCTCTGATATTCTGCACTGCGAAGAAATCACATGGTCGAATCTAACCAATGGCAATGCGTGATTTGATGGTAAAAATTATTGCTGAATTATAAGATACGATATTAACGTTCTTGCAATTTATGTTTCCAGCTTGTATTCAAAGTAAAGGTCAACTTTATACTGGATAAAGTTTCGCCTTGGAAGAACAACAACAATCAACTCCAAGGCGACAATGCAGTGGATACTTCACCTGTTGCTGAACTGAAGAAGTGCTTTGCTAACATAACAGTAAGTTATTAATATTTGCCATGATATTGGACATTTTACGCTGATATAACGTTACACCAGCAGAAATACCAAGACTGTTCAGTATAACCTTAAGACCTATGGACTCCGATCCTTTTCTGTACATGCTCCACTTTTATGGAATGCCTTACCTCTACATGTTCGTTTAACAAATAGTATTCAAACTTTGAAATCTAAACTTTTAAGTCTTAAATGACTCATCTTTTTAAAATAGCATATGGACTGTAATTGTTAGTATTTAGTTTTTAGTTTTTAGATAGCATTTTATTCATCAGTTTTTATTAGTTAGCAAAATGGTTCATTATATTTACCTAGATTATACAACTGTAAAGCGCCTAGGACAATTTTATATATGCGCTACATAACTTTATATATTATTACTATTATTACCATAAACATAATCTCATAATCTCCCCATATGATTTCTACCAGTTTGGGAATGTTAAGTGGTGCTACACCTTCCCCAAAGCACTTTGCACTTTACTTTGTTTAGGACAAGCAGTTTAGATTTCATAATGTGTTTTATTGACAATGTTCTGTCAATGCCAGTGAGATACTTCTTTTTGAGTTCCCTGAAGACGTAGCTTGTGCATGCAAGTAGTACGTAAGTGAGCTTTGAACTCATTTAGATTGTATTCACACAGGATGACAGCTATGTTGTGAACTGCTGCCTTCAGTCTTCTCTTGCGAAAACAGACGAGACATTTGAACTTCTCAGTTATGCAAGAAACAGGGTACGTTTACAGTTACTATTGCATTGAATGTATTTGCATTAATTGTCTCAATTAAATTCATATTGTGATTAGATTTGGTGACCCTCTAGAGCTCTTGCTTTCAGTTAGTTTACAAGAAATTCATTTTTTCTGGACAAATACCAATAATATGAACACTTTAGATATTTAAAAGATGAATCAATAAATTACTAGTAGATCATATTATTACCAAGCGTTCATTGTTACCTTTTTCTCTTGAACGTATGTGTGTAGGGGAGGGGTGGGGTTGCTATTAGACACTAGTACACTAGTTTTTCGGGTTGATTACTGAAAGGGCTTTATATTTGGTGTGGTTGTTAAGAGATGCACATTATTTTTAAATGTTTTGGATTAATCACATGAAAGGAAATGTTTTCACACTCCTTGATGTTACCCATGAATTTATATGTTTACATATCAAGGATATATGTTTTCTATTGCAGCCATGAATTTTGTAGTAGGGTGATATTTAGTTTCAAATGTAAGAAAACTATTTTGGCTGTACGACAAAACCTAACTAATTTCACTTCCTTTTCATTGACACCCTGTAATTTGATTTTGAGGTACCATATTAGGAAGTGACCAAGTTGCATACAAATAGTATGTTTTTGCTTTCTGTACTTACTGGTAGTGATAGATGATACACATTTGAGTTTCTGTTGTCCAGATATCATATTTATGTTGTTTGGAAAGTCGTGAAAGAACAGGAGTGTCAAGCGTTTTTGTACTATCTGATATTTGAATAATTGAACCACATACAGGCAAGTCAAGGCTCATCTGAGCATGATCAGCGTAACAAAACCCGCTCAGAGTTGTTAAAAGAGGTTGGTGATTTGTCATTCTATTTGTTTTTGT
This sequence comes from Epizoanthus scotinus, assembly GCA_024757865.1. Taxonomy (NCBI): domain Eukaryota; kingdom Metazoa; phylum Cnidaria; class Anthozoa; order Zoantharia; family Epizoanthidae; genus Epizoanthus; species Epizoanthus scotinus. The sequence continues at coordinate 1,981 of JANUFV010045779.1, forward strand.
GAAACCACTTTGTTGAATTTAGTAGAATATAAAGCTTAAAGTATTGTATAAAAGGTAACAAACGATTTCCTGAAAGTTTTTCTATTATTTTTAACTGCTGAAAAGAGTTCTACATATATTATACTTCAATTTGTACAATCACTCGCATGATTGGAATAAATGAACATGATTTAAGACTGTCTTTTCAGGAAAAAACGTTTTTTATTCCTAGTATGATGCTATGGAAGAACATTGTATGTTGTATCTGTTCAATTTGCGTGTTGAATCTTATTGTTTTGACGTAATCTTGTGTGGCATAGTGATAGTCATAGTAAATATGTTAAATAAATAAATAAATAGACTTTATTTAACGAGGGTAAACACTAAACAGTTACAGGAAGTGATAAACTTGTGGCCCCCTTGTTGCATAACCTTTGCTTAAGCTTGTTGGTGAATTCACAAACTTGTTACATGTATGTACATCATACTACTGCAAAAGGATATTTACATGTACACTGTGGTGGACTAGTTTCTACAGAAACTAAGTGTTGTACGTCAACGAGTAATAAATGATATGAAAGTGTATGTGTTATGTTGTTACATATATGTAACTCGTTTGTGTATTTGTTAACAATTTCAAAACTTTGCCAACTCAGCCAATCAGAACGCAGAACGTATTTTTATTCATATTATTGATTTACAGGCAAAGAACAATGACACTAATTTGAATTTGTATTTAGGTTCTTGAAGCCCTTGACAGGTTCGCAACATTTGAAATGGCTTTTGGAACTACAAACTTCAGGTATTTATACTTATATCATTTTATTAGTGAGGCTTCCACATTAAAATGAAATATATAAGTACATGTCGAATGATGTCATGATATCACAATACTACCATCTTTTGAAGCTGCTATCCGAAATATGTTTGCAACACCAGTCTCAATTAATTCAAAATTAATTGAAAGCTTGTAACAATTTACTGTAGTGTATAAGAGCTATATTTCACTTGCCAGTTACTCATGACATGCTTGATATGTAATGCAAATGGACCAAGTATGTGTAAGTAGTATGTAGTGCGATATATTAGCCTTTTTTTTGTGGAGCAAGTGCAGACCGCATTATGTGGTGCTACCATGAATGGCTATCTACCTATGTGTGAGCGTGGTTGGTGCAGTCCGTTAAATCTCTTACTCCCAACCAGAAGGTCCCGGGTTCAACCCCAGGTCTTCCCGAGGGTTGAATTTGTGCGCCCTTCTTTCGCCACACCGTCCGTGGACAGGGACGTTAAGCCGTTGGTCTAGACTCTCGACGTTCTATCGGGGGACTTAAAAGAACCCACGCACTTGTCGATAAGATCAGGGTAATGACCCCGGTGTCGTGGTCTGTACCTACATTGTAACTGGCAGCCATTGGCGCCGTATATAACATTGTAAAGCGCATCGAGACGTTACGTGGGATGCGCTATATAAGCACCGATATTATTTATTATACCTACGGAAAGATGCTATACTCTGTGCCTTACATTGAATTAGTCAAAGGTATTCCAGATGATGACCTCGAACATTGGAACTTAGATACAAGTATCAACAACATGATTATAGTCAACAGTTAATTGCAGAAACATCAAGTAAGAAATGAATCCTTATTTTATTCACAAAAAGTGTTGCTCATCATCGTAATCTTGGGATGTTTCTGCTGCAAAATAACAAAAAAGATGAAATATTTCCGGATTTATTCATAAGATAGAAGGCAATAGGATACGTTTCTAAGATAGAAACCATTAATTAATTCCAAAGATAATTGAATTTGCAGTGGTTCACGATGGCAACAGTTTAGAGGTGTGGACCTTCTTAGAGAGGTAACCAAATGTCTTGAGCGTGGAGAAATCGCAAGTGCTGTGGTCATTTGGGAAAGACACCAGGTGGGTTCAAAAATATGACTATGTTCACTTTGAGAATTTAGTTAAATAGAAGTCATGTTTTGTAACATTTCAGAGATATGGTTCAGTTTTGGAAACAATGTCTGTACAGCTTTTTATGAAATAAACAAACATATTCTGTGTTTTTTTATGGATAAGAATTAACAATAAGTGATTTGTACAGTTTGTACACTCACTTTTTAAAAAATTAGAGATTAGTTTTATCGTTATTGTTGTGAACTTGTGATGGCATGGTATTACTACTAAGTCCAAATATAGATAACATTGTGTTTCTTGTAACATGTCAAAAATCTTTAGGGTCAGCATGTTGGTATTAAACTTTTATTCTATATGTATTTTTGTCAAACTATATTAGATCTGGAAGCAAAGATTTGTACTAATGGTAACAAAGTAGTACACCAAAATCATGTGTATAGTCGAGGTTTGAGAAAAAGGTACTTAGGATTGGTGAGAAAACCTAGGGTTGCCATTGGTTGGGTTATTTATAGACATTGTTTGGCCAAAATAGTGATAAATAATAACAGCTTACTTGGTTTCAAGAGTATGTTTGCATTTCGTAAAGAATGAGTTATATCTGTTGGCAATATTTCAGAGTCGTTTTGAGCAGAAGTTTACTACGGAGAAGCTTGAGTTAGTACTTGGGTCTATTCGTCAAGACATGCTGTCTTCTACCATAATCCCTTGGTTACGTGATGACTTCATACCCTTTGTGGTAAAGGTTTTACCGCGAGGTCAGGTAAATATTTTTTGTCATGGATACCGTATGTAAAGTTCTTAAAACACCCCAACTTTGTTCAACAGTGTTTGCAGCTGTTATTCGCAAACTTGCGTACTTCGTTTTAGATAATGCCATGAAATATTAGAATCTAACTTGTCAAGAAGGCTGCTTTAATTGTTCAGATAATTATTTTCCGGACACTGACTGTGGTTGGTTGGGGACGATCACTTTTCTTATTTTAATTTTGACGGAAATTTAAAATATAGTCTTGATATAATATAAGAGCTTGACCACTATTAACTTGGGATGTGCTAGAAATGCGACAAAAGAAAACTGAATTGGAAACATCTCCCAAATCATATGACAGTTCATATTTGTAGGACGTTTTTCTCAGGCAGTTTTAGTGACATCAATTTCCAGTATTTAGTTCAATAATTAATAAAGTATTATTACTGTTTTGCAAAAGTGAGTAATTTCGCCGAAGCAAATACAATACTATTTGGTTATCTCGTCATTTCTACATTAATGAAATAATTGATCATGGTTTAAGGCACCTTTAATCGTAATTTTTAATCTTAATTTATGTTTCAATTTGAAATCTCATTATTGAATTTCTAATTTCAATTCAGATTTCCAGTATAGCTGTTTGCACTCATGTATGGGTGTACGAGGTTAAGGTGAACTCAACTGGCTAACCGTTTATTTTGTTACAGCAAGCACTTGCACGCTGGCTTGATCAAAGAGCTAGAAACATGGAGCTATCGGAAAAGGTAATATGGTATAAAGTATGTGTTTTCAAAATGGAAAAACAATATTTTCTTACGAATACAACTATCTGTCTACACCATATTATTTTGAAGGTTTAAAAAAAATGTTTTTAAAAGATAGTGTAACAGAAAGCCTACACATTTCATTTATCGTGTTTTATTCCTCTACAAGCAATAGTTCCGTTTGTAGAAGACAGTCAGTAGTCGCAATCCTATTACTTTTTATAGCGTGTATAAACACTATTATTGTCGAATCAAAACCTGTTTATATGTTCGTAATTTGTATATTGTAGAGTGTAAAAGTGTAAAAGAAGTATAAAGAATTTTGAGTTTATCTTCGTTTTTCACAGCATTACGATCTACACGAAGTAGAAAATATTGAGTTTCATAAAGTCATGTACTCCGTTTTTCTTTCTTGTTTAAGATTATGATTTCTACTGCATCAGTTTCTCATGCATAAAATACTTATATTCACAAAAATTCATCAGTACATCAACAGTTACAGTTTTTGTCAAACTACAAATAAAATATCACTCCTTCGGAAGCTCTCTGCTTTATTGTAAACGTTATTTATACATATTTTGTTAGGCTCCCCAAGATTGTTACTTAGAATATTGAAATAGTTTCGAAAATGTCTTGTAAAAGTGGTTGTGGTAATTAGTTGATGTTACAGTAGGTATTCATCTAAAGCAACACATTTTGTTGAGCTATAATTGTTTGAAGAAGAAAGAAACACATTTATGAATGTGCACAGTAAATAGTATTTTGAATTGTGAATAAACGTCAACTATCCTAATTTGAATGGTGTGCAGTTGTTACACTGGATACATTGTGTGGCACTTGAATACTGAATATAATAATGTTGTTTGATTTGCTTGGTTCAGGAGGGTTGGCCTGCTAACGCACTGGAGTTTGCCAGTTTGTTGTCATCGGCATGTAGGAGTGTTTCTGGTTGCTCAGTAGGAAGGGGCCTGGCCACCCCAGCTCAGTTTGTGAACCAGGTTTGTTTGTTGTGACGTTTGAAATCACAGCTTGAAATTGTTGTTGTATAACGTAGTTGTTAACAATTTCACTGGCTGTAAATATATGTAACTTAAAAGTGCATGGTGAAATAAAAAACAGATATTGTCAAAAAAAAAAATCACAGGCTCTCCCTACGAATATCAGATCGCTCACACCTTTTTTTTTGCTACAAACCCAAGATAGCGGAAAGTGGTATTGATATGTATTTTGAAGGCTACAGATTAACAATGCACATTAACATTTGGTTTGTATTTTTTATATTTGGTTTAACTTTAATTTTAAATCCGTAATTTCATGACTAGCTGCACACATGTCTCACCTAGTCAGTTTACGGTTTGAATTGTAATATTAATTGTTTATACTGTGATTTAGGTCTGCGGCCTTCCAACCATTGCCAGGGCTGCTATGGGGAACAAGCGGGACAACAAAGTGAGTAGTGTCATGCTATATCGATATTGAACTGTCACCAATAAGCAACTTGTAATATGCATATATGGAACAATAAAATACTAATTATTGAAGGAAAAAAGAAGTCATGCTATGCCATTTGCAGAACGGTTTCGTCAAAAAGGACAGGAAGATATTCAATAGTATAATAACAAAGTGTAGCTAGCTACACATCTTGTTTTATAACATTTTTGAAAAGACCATGAAGAATGGAAACCAGAAATGGTAATTGGCATATTTACATTACTCATTTTCCATATTGTTAGTTCAAATCTTATCACAAATTATGATTGGTCAGTGTCCTCAACAAAAGTAACAACAGGAGTATAACTTGCTTGTGATAACTAATTAGGACCATTGTTGATGGAGTTGAAGGGATGTGCGAGTATCTTTTCATAAGTGTCTTTCCGAACTGCTTGATCAACATTGTGGTGACAAGAAGGAAACAATGCCTATTGCAAATTGTGTTGATCTACTGCAAAACGATGTCTCTGTACCGGTTTTTAACAGAATAATGGAGATCGTAGATAAGAATTCAAGTTCGGCGATTATGATGAACAGGCATAACAATACATGTGTTTATTTTAGATTGGAAATGATGAGAATGATGTTCAACATCTGCTGGTACTTGTTCAGCAACTTACAGACCTGTTAGATTTGCACACCAAATATGGTTGTAAGATTTCGCTGTCCGATTATTCAAAGGTATGTAACTTATATATTTTTTATTTTCAACCACATTCAAGCTAAAGGGCATCCAACTTTTGAGATCTCAAGCCTGGGGAGCTATTTTAGAGCTCTTGGGTATTCTGCTGTTAAATGATCCTGTCATTTATAAACGATATTCATTATTATTATCATTATTATCATTATTATTATTGTTATTATTATTATTAATATTATTATTTTATTGACGTGCAGGAGACGACCAGTACCATAGTGTTTCGCTTGCTAGACAAAGTAATGGCAGCAGAACTAATACCAAATGCCATTGCAAAGCAAGTTGGTCCATATATGGCAAACCATGGTCTGGAGCGAGACAGGATGCTAGCAGAGTATGTCAAGGTAAGATCACACTGTATTGGCCACTGAACAGAAGTCGAGCTTAGAAGTGATTCGTACATTTGCATGAATACAATAGCTGCTCATATTCTATTATCGGACTCTGTAAAGTGTCTACTACTTATGTAGGAGATAAGCAGTTCGTGTGTAGTGATTGCAGATATTTATGTACGTTTTTGGTTTCCTGGTAATTGGGAGCCATATCATTGAGAAGCGTGGTCTACTCTTGTAACAGGATCTCCTCTGACTATTATCGGACTCCGCAAAGTGTCCACTACTTATGTAGGAGATAAGCAGTTCGTGTGTAGTGATTGCAGATATTTATGTACGTTTTTGGTTTTAGGATATGTTTAACAAAGTATCAGGATCATATTCTTCATTATCCAACTCTTTGTGGGAGGCCAGAGTTATTGCAGTCATCTCCTGCATTAGGGACAAAGAGGTTGGTAGCCAAGAAATTTAACCATAATCGTGAAAAACACGTACTTTATATTTTAATGTAGAAACACGCCTATTCAGTGAATGTTTTTATTTTCAGGCTCGTTGTCAGTCTGCTCTTGAGGTTATGAGGCACACCCTGGTTCCATGGAGTGAAGCAGTAGAAAACCTTATCAAAGAAGTCATGAGAAACTATCCCAAGTAATTGATTACGTACTTGTTTCCTGTCAAATGCTGGTTGTATCAAGATTTCACTCCAATCCAAAGGATCGCTGTAGTTGTTATACAAAGACGACTAATCGTTGTATAGAGTACATGATGATAGGATGGAAGACAAGACTTGTCATTTTTACAACAACAAAAACAACAACATTTAATTTCGCCTCAATTTACAATAAAGAAGCAAATCACATTAAAGAGAGATACTTGATATAGAGATAGGTACTTATTGGTTAATTTAATTTGATTAATCGGTAAGAAAACAAGAACGAAACAAAAACATAAATAAATAAATAAACAAACAAATAAATAAATAGATACAAAATAAATCATCAATTTTGGTCACAATATATAGATAAATGTGAAGATACTATATGAAGGTATTTTCTAAGTTCAATACTTTAAAAATATATCGTTTTTTATCCTGGCCTTGAATAACTTAATGGATAACGTTTTAGAGTCTGCATCAAGTGAATTCCCTACTTTAACTCCTGAAAACCTTATGTTGAAGATCCCATAATTAGTTCTTGCTTTCGGAAGTGCATAAGCGTGCTCAGAAGAAAGTCTTGTGTTATAGTTATGTACTTTATTGGTTGGGTGTGTAATTACTTGAATACTTTGCTCGATCTACTTCTAACCGTATAAATAGGTAATTGCTTTAGCAGCTTTATCAAGGTTAAACTTTGGGATACTATAATTATATATATTCTTAATCCTTTGCAGCAACACAGAATTACGGGAACAGTACCGGCTGGTGGAATTGAAGAAAATGCTTCGTCAATATGGACTGAGGAGTCATCAAGTTTCTTGTTCAGCCAGGGTTTGTAATTTATTGTAAAGGTTATGGAAACATAGTGAGCGGATGCCGGTTGCTTCTAAACTTGACCTTTGTTGAAACTTTGATTAACCAATATATACACGTTACTTACTACACAGTTGTTATATCGTTTATAAATAAAGTGTCTAAGACTATATATAATTATTTTTTATTCTAGTTGATATGTTAAGCACCATGAACATTTTAGCTGTATGAACGCCATATAAATACTATTATTGTTGTTATTATTATTATTGTTACTCTTATTCTTAAGTTGTACTGCACAACAAATCTTTGTAGTTTTTCGGATTCTAAGTAGACAGCTTACTGCCTTCCATTGCAAAAAAAAACTACTTTGAAATTAACTATAAAATTGCTGGCAATAATCTCTTGAAAGTCTAGTCATGAAGTACTATAGTAATACTCTGTAATGTGTAATGTAAATTGTAAAAATGAAGAAACAGAAGTGGAACAAATAAATATTTTTGTCATTATTATTATTATTTTTATATAATTTTTAGTTTGCAAATCATCACTAACTTTTGATAGCTTAAAAGTCAAGGTTATCTAATTACTGCCGTTTTACTTTGTAGACGATGATTAGGTTTATCTTAACCAAGGACACTCCCACTGCTGTCGATGATGCTCTAAAGGTAGGGACGACAAGCAACATCACGTACAAATAAGAACAGGGACTGTTTGATGCAAACACGCAACTTTTTTACCTAAAAATGTAGATAACATAAATATTTCAAATTATAGCAAGTGGGAACATCAAACATTTATTATGCTATTTCTCATGCAAATATGTAATATTGTTCGTAGTTAGTTGCAATGCAAAACAGTGTAATTCTCTTCAATCTGGTATTTGGACACAAATACCTAAGCGGTGCATGTAAGTTACTGTTTATTGTTACTATTTCTTAGGTTGTTGCTGCTTTCAGTCACATTTCTAAGAATGAAGTATACACTTTCAGAATTCAAAGGTTTTGCTTTCAAGATAAGGTAAGTTTTGTTCATTGAAGTGCAAGTTTATAAGTTGATGATTATTTGTTTTACTTTGTATCTCGATAATGGATATCACATTCTGTATCTATTCATTTATTTTAATGCAGATTCCCGAATGCCTGCAGCTGTTAAAATCTTTGCCTTCATGTGATGCAGCGGAAATTGCACAGGAAACGATTACATGGCTTTGTGGCATTCTTGAGGATCCTTGTTATGGAAATGTAAGGAGATATTTTGGGAAATTATGAATCTGATTTGTTCTAAATTGTAAATTTTGTATGATTTAAAAAGGATTAGGAACCATTGTCTTCTCTTAAGCCTAGTTTTCACTAGCGACGTCACCGTGAAAACGAGCTTGACGCAAGCACAACGGCCGACGCAAGCGCAAAACGTTTTCATTTCCTTGTGCTTGCGCTTGTCCCTGCGCTTGCGTTTTGCTAGTGAAAACGAACACAACGCAAGCACAAGGGAGTCTTCGACAGCTATTTATATTCGGCCAATCAAAACACTCGTTCTAGCTAGATCTCTTTCAGATTCTCATGCGCCAAGAAGAGGACTAGTAACTAACGAGTCTTGCGCTTATTTCATCATTCGTTTTCATCTGACACAAAGCTCTTGTGTTTGCTCTTGTGCTTGCGTCGCTAGTGAAAACCAGGCTATACTATGCATAGCACAAACATAACCATTTGCTTGTGTTAATGTATATTAACTGTAGCTGTGAGGAATGGAGTTTGCATTCTGAAGGTTGCAGGTGTACCAAAATTGCTTCACAATTATAAACTGGAGCATTTAAGCCTAAATCACAGCTCTTAAATAATGCATTTATTTTTTTCACCTGTTTCTTTTCTCAACAGGAAGATAGATCACAAAAAATGATGGCTGCCCAAG
>JANUFV010046111.1:0-11283 GCA_024757865.1 Epizoanthus scotinus
GTGAGGGGGTGATTTTAAATGGATGGGCATTTGAATCAGGAAATGGTGATCCAGTCCTTTAAGTTTGGTTTTATAACAAGTGAGGATTTTAAAGGATTTAATTGTTGTAAGGAAGGGAGCTGGTAACAGTTCAAAGTTGATTTCCGTAGTGCAGTAGTGAGGAAGATTGGAAATGGAAGAGTGTTTTGAGAAAGAAAATATTTATTGATACGCAAAACGTTTAAAACTGATTCTAGCCTGTCGGGGTAGGATCATTTTACGTGATTAGGTAAATATCTTATCTGTATGTGCTGAATACATTTTAAGGTTTCTAACTAAACTTGGCTACTTGATAACATTTGTTGTGCAAAAACAAATATATAAAAATTGTTGTGCAACAGGGAGTTGAAATTGTGGGGTGAAAATGAGTTGTGATTTGTTTGCAAACTATTTTTTTCTCTTGGGTCAAAACTGCGCTGCCGACCCTCTGTTTTCCTCTGCAGCGTCGTGCAATTTTTCCCGCTTGAATTTGATCTTGTATTTTTACTTCACTCTTCAGTTTACTTCCAACCAAGCGCCGAGTGAAACATTCCTATATTGTACCGTCCGATTTTAATTTAAGATTCATTAGTGCTAAAATCTGGAACACTATTTGTGATGATGTCAAAATATTCCTTCAAGGAAACAATTAAGTCCAACCTTTTAAACTCTTATTGATGCTATACTTATGGTTTTATTTTGTGTCCATTTATTTAACTGCTTTTCTCATGTTTTGTGTCTTTTTCTCGTGTGCATGTTCGTTGTTTAGTTATCCTAGCATGATAAGAATCGCTCCCTTTGTGCGACCAGTATCATTGTAATTTTAACCTATTAGCAATCTGACTCGATTAGCTCGCTACCTTCAGATTGTCAGTATCCATTTTTACATAAATCTAGAAAACTGTAATATAACTTGAAGATACAAAAATGTAAAATTGTTGTTGTTGTTGCTGTTGTTGTTGTTGTTGTTGTTGTTGTTGTTGTTGACTGTACGTTCTCAGTGCTTGGCCATGGACGGCAACCCGCAACAACAATATTTTTTTGCACTCAAAAATATAATAAAGGTAAAAACCAAACATGGCTTCTTTAAAAAATTAAACTAAAATAGATCTGGCGATAATAATAATAAATACATTGATTTTAAGTATTAGTTTTAACCAGAAGTCTAGTTAATGAACTATAACGGTGTATGCCTATAAAGTTGCCTTTTTCGACAGTTCAGTCACATGTCCCCTGTCAAATTTGTTGGCTTTCTTGACTGAAATGTAAGGATAAACCTAGAAATACAGTATTGTATATGCCTGTACTTGACTTGTCTTGTTCGCGCTTCACAGTATCAAAGGTCGGTCCTTAGAGTTGGCTACCCAGTACTGACAAATGACAAGTACCAGTCGGCTTACATGTACACAGTACAATACAACAAGGCTGGCACTGAATGCTTGTTATACTGATCTCAACAGGCACCCATTGATCTGTCATCCGTTCTGTTCAACCCGTAAGGCCGAAATCCCCCGCGCCCGGTACCTGCCCAAAGTGAAAGCAAACTAATAAATTGTTTAGTGCCCCTACGACTTTCATGGTGAGTTTTTGAAAGCCACTATAACAAACTGACCCAAACTATAACTTTGTGCTGTGATATTTTATAACTCGTCGTTATTTCTGTAAAGGTTGAAGACTCGAGGCGTCGCAGCCATGAACACCGCCTGCCGCTAGATCTTAAAGTTGGGCTCAATAGTTAACACTGTTGTTGCTATGTGGAAGTTAAAATGGAAGAGTCTTGTTGCTTGAGCACGTGAAAATAATCTCGGGTCGAGCTGATAGAACAGACACTAATATGCTGTACCGCAGAACACTTGTAAAGGTTTTCATTCTCACATCTCTCTTCTGGCTCGCCGTCGACATTTTGTTTTTCTTTAACGTTTTAAATAATCAGTTCAACTTCTTCTCAACGGAAACATTAGTACCAAGCTTAGAAGATAATCATGGTTCCCGTAATCACAAGCGTAGTAGACACGAGGAAGATGTGTTTGGGATAATCGATGGCTTGGGTGAGGGAGGAAAGCCAGCGACACTACCGCCACATCTGAAGGAAGAAGCGAAGAAAGTTTTCAATAACCACTCATTTGATGTCATCCTCAGCGACAAGATTTCTCTTGACCGTCAATTAAAAGATTATCGGGGGCCCAGGTAAGGATTTTTTATCAGACCTTGCTTATCATTTGCTTGATTTCTGGTTTGTTAGTAAAATCAACCATGAGTTCTCGTTAAATTGTTAAAGTGCCTATATACACTTTGGAAACTCGCTCTCTGATCGAGGACTTCGATCGGTGATTCAGCTGACAGAATTGTACAAACTATCATCTCAGCTTGCGCCATAATATCCGATTAGATCCCAAACGCCAAAGAAGAACTTTTAACAAATTGCGAGGTGTATACTGCTTATAGAGGCATTCCATAATCCTGGATACATTTTGGAAATAATCTATATCCCAATTTTGTAAACAAATATATATACCGTGAAATAAAATTATTTAACAGATCGCAAAATGCAACAGAAATATTCCGTACTCTTTAAATTTAGTGACCAATGATTTGTATCCATTTTCGAAAAACCGTAAATAATCCTTAATCTCTAGTCTTGGAAACTCGGAAACTAATCGGCGAAATGACTGGCGGCTGCCATCTTGGATTATGACGTCATATGACGCGTCAGAGAAGCTCAGTAAACTGACAACTGTATAGACCTGTATAGCGTGTTTGCTCGATTAAGTGTGGCGGATGTTTATGTCTGTGGGAGGCGTAAATTATTAATTGGGAACCGGTTACATTTCGTTTATAGCTTTCAAATACAACATGAATGGTTCAAACCAAGAGTACATAAGGGACAGAGAGGGAGTCTTGGTGTAGGTCTTGGGATATGTGAATTTCAAAAAAGTTATTTTAAATAACACGTGCGGACGCACTCGGAAACAGGTTCAACTTTCGGTGCGGGGAAAACCTGTCGATGGACGTACGTACGCAGCGCGGTGTGATTTCTTCGCTTTTAGCTCAGTGTTGTGCTGTTCGAAAATGTAGACTTTTTAATTTTTCCCCGCGCCGAAAAGTTGAACCTGTTTCCGAGTGCGCTCGCACGTGTTACTAAAAATAACGTTTTTGACATTCACATATCCCAAGACCTATACCAGGAGACTCCCTCTCTGTCCCTTATGTACTCTTGTTCACACTTCACTCGAGGTGCCTACAATGGAACTTTAATATAATATCGCGGTCACGTAAATCGACAAACGCTTAGTTATCCATCCCCTAACAGCTCTTGCAGTTTTCAATTCACCGCGTTAACTCCCCCTCGCACTGAAATAGACACCAGGCCTGTATATATATATTGAACTGCTTTTCCAGGGTCATTGTATATGAGGAGGTGTTTATTCGATTTGTGAGAGGGAACGCTAATCGTGTTATACATGGTTTGAAGTGTATTTGCCACGTTACCTCACGCTACAATCTCAATAGAAGGGTCTGCATCGATCTTTTTGGCACCGGAGGGGGGAATAACTGAAAAGGCCATATATCGTTTTTTCGTAATCTGGAGCCGGATCCTATAACTGCTGAAATGCAGTTGGTTTTCAACAGTGTGGAAACATTACAACGTATTGCAGGTGTATTCTGGCACCGAGTTTTCAAGAATCATGAATACTTGGTTTTATAAAATCCAAGAGGCAAAAAGAACTGCTCGCAAGCTCCACAAACTCTCAACTACTCCTATCATTTTTGCAATTAACTGTTACAGTTTTAAAGCATTACTATTAATATTTCATTCAAGATCAGTTGTCAGTTCCGTATTAAATTGAGTTGATAGCAGATGTTACTATTTATTGACATAGCGGAAAAAATAACCTTTATTGACTTGTTTTCGGCCCACCAGGTGTAAAGCCAAGCACCTGAAATATCCCCAAGATCTTCCCACCACGAGTGTCATCATCAGCTTTCATAACGAGGCGCTGTCTGTTCTCCTTCGTACGGTCCACAGCGTGTTACACCGCACCCCCTCAAAACTGTTGGCCGACATTATCCTGGTGGACGACTTCAGTGAATACGGTACGTATCCATGGAAACGTTAATCCAAGCATTTATCCTTGCATCCATGCACATCATACAATAAATTATAATAATAATAATAACAATAATAATAATAATAATAATAATAATAAGTTATTAAAAGAAAAGAGAAAAAAAGCCTACGTGTTACAAGTGATACAAATTAAAAAAATTTAAATTGAGAACTATTAGATATTAAAATCTAGGCTAATTAAAGCATCCGTCCGTCCGTTCGTCCGTTCGTCCGTCCGTCCATCCATCTACGTACTCACGTATCTATATCTATTTTGTCTCGTAGATAACCTTAAAGAGCCTTTGGAGCAACAAGTTAGTAAATTTGAGAAAGTACAGGTCATTAGAATGCCTAGCCGTGAGGGACTGGTGCGGTCACGACTGAGGGGCGCGTCTATATCACATGGCGAAGTGTTGACCTTTCTTGATTCTCACTGTGAGGTCACAAAGGGTTGGATTGAACCCTTGCTGGCTCGGATTGCTAACAATCGTTCCAATGTAGTGTGCCCAGTCATAGAAGTTATTGATGCAGACACATTTAGATACGAAACGTCCGATGTAATTTTTGAAAGAGGAGGCTTCACCTGGGATTTGTTCTTCACCTGGAAAGCCATTCCAGAATCGGAGAAAATCAGACGTAAAGACGACTCGGATTTCATCAGGTAGGAACTTTTAGCCTACACACGAGCCACACAAACTTAGACGGTTAGATGATCGAGTAGCTCTGACAACGCAAAAGACCACTCGGGCTATGCCCGATGGTTCATCTTAAGATACAGGTTATTGTAACAACAACAACAACAACAAATTTATTGAAATTTACACGTGTACAAGTCACTACCCGTAGGCTATTCGTGGCGGGTAGTGACGTATAATTTACGCTAATTTATATCATTACAAATTGGACAAACGCTTGAGATGTTTAGCATCAAATAGACTGTAAACATTATTAGTTCTATTCACTTCAGTCAATCCAGAATGTTTGCTAATATGAGGATACGATTTGAGCAGGTTCGCCGGCAACAGTGTGGCAACAAAGCTATGAAGATAAATGTCTCTTCGTGTACTACCATATCTGGCATTTATTTTCGCGGAAGTTTATTTTTGAACAATTCGCAAAGAAAAAGTGACCGCAAATAAAATTTACGCAAAAAATAAATGCCATTTTAAAATCAAAACCCACATTTTCCATTTTTAATTACTTACTAAATGCATATTATTATTATTACTATAGGAGCTCGAAGGTAAGTACAAAATAAGCGGCAACCCTAATTGTCCTGCCGCACACACGGAGTGTGATAATCAGAGTTTCGTCCCTACGTATACGAAAGATTTATAAAATTTGGCATTTTCTTTGATTTCCTATGACATAATTTGCCATCAAATTTCCCGTCAGAAAAGTTAGGTTATCCCAAATCGCCAAAAATTATTCCCTCAAGACACAAAAATTTGCCCAATCGCAAAAAAAAATTCCGCAAAATCTATATTTTACACGGTATATAAACTCGAGTGTATTAGTTGCCCATAGTGTGAAGAGGAGTAAAATCATGTTTCAGTTCTCAGTGCTTATATTTTGATGTGATAGGAGTCCCACAATGGCAGGCGGATTGTTTTCAATTGACAAGCAATACTTTTATGACCTTGGCTCGTATGATGACCAGATGGATATCTGGGGGGGCGAGAATCTTGAGCTATCGTTCAGGGTGAGTAACACGTGTACGTATACTTATTCTGTACATTTCTCTCTCCTAATAGACAATACAATACAATACAATTTTATTGGGGCGTCCCATAGGGTTTTTCAGACCCAATTTACAATTTCATGTTATAAAAAATGCTTCTATTAAATTTACAATACGATAAAAAAAAAAAATAATAATAAATAACAAGTTTCGAATTCGCAATTGCCGCTGTTTTTAATGACTACAAACTCGTGTTTACAGTGGTCAATTGAGTGGTAGCCTCGACTAGAAGTTAAATATTCATAAATACCGACAGAGATACGAGCTATTTACAATTCTGTGTATTGTTGGAGGTGCGACTTCTACTCCTTCTCGCTGGTATTTGTGAATATTTCACTTCTAGTCGAGGCTACCACTATAAACATGAGTCTGTAGTCATTGAAACCAGCGGCGAATACGGAACTAGTTAGTAGACCCTTCTAACGTGAAGAATGTCGATGTAAATTCTGATGTTGGCGCTTTGAAAATACCAGAAATGGAAAGAGCAAGTGAAAGTTGGTAAGCAACGAAAAATTGGGGATTCTATTTAAAAAACTGCAACACTGGCGAAGTTTTAGAAAACATTTTTTAATAGAGAATGTATGGCGAATATATGGCGAGTGCTTGCCCGTCGAGGTCAAATTCGCCATACCTTCTCTGTAAATAATTTTGCTTTTAAAAACGTTGTCAGTGTCGTAGTTTTTTAAATAGAATCCTCACATTTTCGTTGCTTACCATGATTTACATCGACATTGTTCACGTGAGAAGGGTCTATAGAATATTGTGCATGACATGCGTATTGCGAGTATTCCGTTATTTGTCCGTATAGCCACGTCTTATTATTTGTGCGAATACACGTGTCTTTGTTTTTGCGCATGCGCGCATCATTATTCGCCATGCAGTAAACGAGTGCGCTCTTTATTTTATAGTTTGTTTGTGTGCAAGTTTTTGTGAATTACTGAAACTGAGCAATGCCGGGATGTTTATTCGTAAGATTCCTAAAATGCTTCAATTTCTGCAAATTATAAACCATTTAGACAATCTTACTCTGTTTTTTAATACAGCAACTAATGGCCACCAAATAAGTTGATCTGTCTTCTACAAAGCAAAGAAGACAAGATACTTGTGAGCGCATGCGCAAACGACTTCTGTATCCCAGTCGACAGTCAATCTCGTTCCCAGAGCCCGCGGCGAGGAACGAAGGGCTCTGGATCAAAGCACAATCTGAAGACTACCTTATAAGGAATTGCGATTGGTTTTGTTCTCGCAAACGACCATTTGCGCATGTACTGGCTCGTGCTTTATTCCAGAGCCCTCCGTTCCTTGCCGCAGGACTAAAAAAACGTGGGCTCGGGGCCGAACGAGATTGGTAGACAGTTGCGCGAGCCCCAATGTGAGACCATTTACAGTCATGTTGGGTGAAGTTTTTAATTTATAACTGGATAACTATCAGAACGAGGCTTGTTACTCTGCCGCTTTGCTTATGTTAATCTGTGCAGACAATTTCGAAAAATGTTCCCTTTAGATCTGGATGTGTGGGGGCAACCTGGAGATAGTTCCTTGCTCACGTGTCGGGCACGTGTTCCGGAAGTACACCTCCCCTTATAAATGGCCCAAAGGTACGACCATGACGCTTGCGAAAAACTTCAACCGCCTGGCCGAAGTGTGGATGGACGATTATAAAGAGATTTATTATAGAAAGAAATCTGAAGAGGAGAGAAAGCTTGATATTGGAGATATTAGCGAGCGAGTTGCGCTCAGGAAGAGATTGAAATGCAAGAGCTTCAAGTGGTACCTAGATAATATATTCCCCGACATGACGAACGTTGATCCTGACCCGCCGGCACAAGGAGAGGTACAGTTTGTAGATTGTCTAAATATTTTACCCTACAGCTTTTTGGTTTAAGATTGTGGTCTGGTAGAGATTCGGTTCCTCCTCCTCCTCCTCCAGGTTATATGTTGAACCCAAACATTTGACCTATCCCCCCACTAAACCTAACTTACCATGTTAAAAAACCCCTAAATGAACGACATTGTATAAAGTAACTCTAATCTGAGGGAGAAAAGGCTAAAATGCGTGTTTCCTTCTCACCGCTGCTTCTAGATCAGGAACGTGGGCTCAAGCCTGTGTGTGGACACACTTGGAGAGAAGGGCGGTCACGTAGAAAAAATTGGACTCTATGCATGTCACGGGCTTGGGGGAAACCAGGTAACTGTTGCGCATGCGTTGGCTTTTGAGATTTAATTTAATTTACAGTTCTTCGACGCGCATTATGCAAAAGCCTCAATGCGCTTACAATTGAAAATAGTTAAAAGTCTGCTTTCTGAGATAGGCTTGGCTTTTATTTGCATGGTTACCCGTGACAAGGCTGAAATATAAACTATTGCCACGTTTTTCTCGTATGCATTTGACTTTAGGTATAGCATTGGCTACAATTAAGCATCGCTTGCGCACATTTTTTGTCAAAAAGAAACGTATTAATCTTTGCAGAAACTTGCTAAAGACATTTAGCTTCCGTTGAAGAACTCAAACGTCTGACTAGTGTTAGCGAAAATCCTACATGATCGGGAATTTCGTGAGTTCCCGAGCAATGACAACACAGAGCGTGAATGTTCTCGATTAGATGTGATACTCGGGAATAACTAGAGAAAGTGGGAAAATATAGGGAACAATCTTATTTTGCTAACAAGTTTCAGATTTCTGTGATGGTCAGCGATCATTCGCGACTTATTAAACAAAAACCTCGACAATAGTTTGGTATCAAACCTCTATATATGTGTACTTGTTTGGAGGTTGCAACCAAGAAAATGAAATCATTGCGCCCTCCAGCCACAATCAAGAACGAGGGAACGCCACGGATACCTTTTTCCAATATAGGGAACGAAAACGTTCTGAATATTACGCGCGTTTCTGATTTGTCCTTGTCTTATTTCTATTTTAGAAAAGTAATATAAAGCAGCTGCTTGTTTCTCTAAACAGTGATATTGACTTCACTCTTAGTTTCGTGTTTATGTTAAACTTGTCTCGTGCTCTACAACTACCAGCGCGTTTATATTACATGCTAGGTAATAATAATGATAATAACTTTATTTCTATAGCGCTAATTCCTAAAAGTCCACAAGCGCTTTATTTACAATGCTTCAAAATATATACAAAACGTATCGAACATTACATTTATATGGATAATCACACCAGAGGTTGGCCTGGTATTCACTATCATACTGCTTTGCTTTCAACAGTTTTTTACGCTAACAAAGCGGGACGAGATTGTGTTCAATGATGACAAGTGTCTGGATATGCCCCAGGAGGACGAGGGAGCCTTGGTCGAGTCATTCTCGTGCCATGGGCTCAAGGGGAACCAAGAATGGAAACACGACAGAAAACTGGTTTGTGTTATGTTAACACTATTCACCATAGTATGCGACAGGCAAACCTACCGTACTCATTAGTATACATTAGGGACCTTAAGTAGCTACGACGGCAACGGCTACGACGATGGCTGACGAAATCCTACTTTCTTGTTTCCTCATTTCCTTTGAGTGTTACCCATCCATTTTTGTTGTTCCTTGTGTGAAGAAGGACGCTGGGTATGTGCGTTTCACGTTGTATTTGGGCAGACGACGGTTTAAGTCGTTTCATTTTCTCAGTAATACCAGGCTGAGAATTGTAGCCTTATAATGCTCCTCTTGTGTTGCACACAGGGAACTATTGTGCACGTGTGGACGGGACACTGTTTGGATCTGTCAGAGGACCGACAACATGTTGTGGTGAACACTTGTGACGAGGGGGATACTCAGAGATGGAGATTCTCCAAATATAAGGGACAAAACGTCACTCTTGCCAGCGAAGTTTATGTTTAGGGGTGACAGACATCCCCAGGGATTCCATCAGTATGTACTGGAATGATGTGTTTGTCTGTCGGTCTATGACACAGGAAAATATACAGACATCCCCAGGGATTACATGAGTATGTACTGGAATGATATATCTGTCTGTTGGTCCGTGACACAGAAAGATATACAGACACCCCCAGGAAGACATACGAAAAGGGAAGTCTCACTCACACAAGGACTAAACGCTATTTCGAGAGGCGTGACATCCAGATGTGCCATACACACAGAACAGCAATGTCCGTTCAATCAGGGTGGACCACCCCTTGACTGGGTCACTCCCTTGATCCATTGATCAATACTGGTACAATACTGGTACAATACTGGTACAATACTGGTACAATACATGAAATGCTGTGACGAATACCGAGACTATGTTAATTTTATTCGTTTCTGAATGAGGTCAAAGAAAAACTGATAAAAAAGACTGGGCCCAGTACTCGAATGTGGAAGAATGGAAGGTGTATTTGACCCTTCACTCGCCATTACAGTGATTGCAAGTTGACCCACAGACAGCCCAAGCTCACAGTTGGTAAATAATATATATTAAGTTTATAGGCAGAAAGAGCAGTGTCGATATTTTAAGACTTTGTATGGAAAATATATCCATTCCTTGAAACACTGTAAATATGGAAATAAAGTTGACCTACCTCAAATGTGTGGTTTACTTACAAGTATCTTTTGCCAATTTCTATGTTACTCTAGATCTGTGGCCGTTTTGCAAATAACTCAGTAAGAATTTAACAAAACGGCCCGAAACAGACAAAATAGACGCTCTCTGCAAATTTAATCTGAGCGTGTCCAGGGAAGCAATGAGTGGGGATTGACACAAGTGCTTCTCCCATGAGTGGGAAATGTGACACCAAAATTGATCATTTAAATAACTCTGGTTCTTGCCGGTAAGTATCTCATCAATTTGACAAAACATATCTTGTTTCACCCTCAGCATTTGACGAAATTATTCTGTTTTGGTTTTTTATGCTCAATTAGCATTTGCAGCATTGCTTTCTGGGATCATTTGGGTACTTTTTGGCAATTTACTATTACTATAGAGTGGTAAAGTGTGATGTCATCAAAAAATTAAGTTTGAACTTTTTTGAATTTAACCAAATATTTGCCAGAAAGTGCTAGGTGAACTATAGGCTGAGAGAAAATTTGGAATCAATAGAACAAAAAAACGCTGAGTTAATGGTCAGTTTTAAGGTAGAAACGTTCTCATACAAATGTCTCTTATTTGACACTCAGTTCCCACCGGTAGGAACCGAGTGTCAAATAAGAAACATTTGTATGGGAAGGTTTCTACCTTAAAAGGCCCATATCTCAATTTCACATTTTCTCTCAGCTTATAGTTTACCTAGCACTTTCTGGAAATGTGGTTAAACTTAAAAAATTGCAAATTTTATGTTTTCTGACGTCATTACTTTAGTACTCTATTACCATTGCTACTACCCAGGGTGCGAAATTAGCGGTGGATTACCGGCAAAAGCCGGCAAATTTTGCTGTGGGCCGGTAAAATTGCTGAAAAATCACAGATTACCGGCCCGAT
>JANUFV010046222.1:0-11283 GCA_024757865.1 Epizoanthus scotinus
AAGCGTGTTGTCACGACCGCTTGGCACTTCTGAAATAGTTTCATTATTCTTTCTGACAGCGGTCGGGTTTCTGCAGTGGACTGATATTATCACAGGCAGCCCAGTCTTGTACATGTAACACGAATATTCAACAACACAACAAATCAACAAATATGGACGCCATTATAAGACTTTGTATGGGAAATTTACCCGTTTTTCAAAAATCATTGGAAATAAAGTTAACTACCTTGAAGAAGAAGAAGAAGAAGAAGAAGAAGAAGAAGAAGAAGAAGAAGAAGAAAGGAGAGTTTGCCTCCCATCCCCAACGTTGTTGTTCTGGGTTCCACCAATAAGAGCGCAGAAAACAATCTAGATATTGGTAGTTCACATTTACGGAACATGAGTCATAGAACAGTGGCAAGCTGTCGAGCATTAAATCTTGTTGTTGATCGCATATTTTGATTTAATAAACATTTGTTTACACAAATTTGGAGCTACGTATTGGTCAAGATTCGAGATCTTTCAACCCAAAAGGGTGCTCGTTAGGAATATAAATGATATAGTTTATAAGAGGATAATACATGCTGTAGTGACAGTTCCCAAAGGGACAGAGTTCCGCGCGTTAGAGATAAAATCACTATTGCATATTGTACAATGGGAAATGGGAAAGGTGGTGGACAGTGGTTTCAAGCATTGCGGTCACAAAGTTAACCTTGAATGTATATTTAGATGGTGTTTATAGAACAGCACGTACGTATGCAAATTGAAGCACGAAATATCTTTTCTGTTCAGAATAAATTATTTGTATCACAATAACCACAGGCGCCAACGGAAGAAGAGTGACTCTGAAGAGCAAATGTGAAGGAAAGTTCATGACACGAAATAGAAGCAAATGTATGAAGAAATCAAAATCCTTCGACAAATTTCCACTTCAGGCAAAGATGATAACATTTTCCAGCTAAAGTATTGCATTGATCTGGTTTGTTGCATTGGTTGTGTTTTTCGCGCGATTCGTTGTGTTCTGATTTGCTCGCTAGGCCCAAATGTAGGTTTCTATACTCATGGTCTTACAAGAGGAATAAGGCCACTGTCACTGAGTCACTGTGGCCGATCGGATGTTGAGTCACGTCGCTGTAACTCCGATAAAGTCTTGAACCGTAATACCTAAAACCCAATTTTTTATCGTCGATGAATCTCAAATAAATAGAAATTTAAATACCCCATTCATATATCCGACAGCATTTGCCCTTTTCTTTAATGAACGACATATTTTCGAAACTTCGCCTTTTTGTTCTTAGCTGCAACAACAGCCTGGACGTAAACCGACGGTCTGCGTGCAAAATGTTTAGGACTCACCAGGATCTCCCTACAGATAAGAGCCCTACAAAAGCTGTTCAATTGCCACCTACCCTACGCGCAAACTTTAGAGATAGGTAGTCAGATATTGAGGGGGGGTTGTGGCGTAATGTTTTCTGCTGCACGTCCTGCAATAAATGGTTTCCCCATTTTGTTTGCTTGTGTATTCTTTTCTATTGGTGGGTGCACCCCTACCCCTACCCCCGTAATATATCCAATTATCCATTCCTAACAATGTTACTTGTATGAATCGAATGTGATTAGGAACGCGGTTCTCGTTTCTACGCCCTGGCGACGGTAGGAAAAGGTGATTGAAAGTTTACTGGAAGTTTCTTATGTTCATATTTTAGTTGACAAATATAATGTATCGAGATACAGAGTGACACATTCAGGTGTATCTTTACACAGGGTTAGGGTTAGAGTTAGGTTTAGGGTTAGGGTTAATGTATCGAGACACCAAGTGACACATGTATCTTTACACAGGGTTAGGGTTAGAGTTAGGTTTAGGGTTAGGGTTAATGTATCGAGACACCAAGTGACACATGTATCTTTACACAGGGTTAGAGTTAGTGTTAAGGTTACCTAGGGTTAGTGTTAAGGTTAGGGTTAGCGTTATAGGGTTAGGGTTAGGTTTAGGGTTAATGTATCGAGACACCAAGTAAGACATTCAGGTGTATCTTTACAGAGGTGGAAAATATCTCTACCTCTGTGCTCAGTTGCTCGAAAGTGGGGTAACTTTAACCCAGTGTTAGGCTAAATTTGAGATTTCTTCATCTACGAAACATACTCTGGTGCTTAAAAAAGATTATCGAAACATTCCATAGAAACGCTTTACAAAACCCCGACATGACAGCCCAAATCAGTCTGTAAGGCCGTAAACTCGATCCTAGGTTAAGGTAGTAACCCTGCGTTAATGTTAACTCACTTTCGAGCAACTGGGCCCTGGTATTGTACCTGGTCGGGGGAATATTAATAGTTTCATATCATTTAATTTCTATTAACAAGATATTACTATTGCATTTGTTGTATGATTGAGCGACAGTTATGAAAATGTTGACATATTTCAGTTATCAAAAGGTGGCTTACTTCATTCTATATTAAAACAAGGAAAAGTCTCTTTTGCCAAAAAGCTCACTTTTCAAAACGTTTGAACTTGTATACCACTTGAGCGAAGTTGACAGTTTGGGTGGTATTCACTGATTACGGTATTGTACACATTACTACAAGTTTTAGTGTAAAAGCACAGAATTTCAAAATTTCCTGCACTCCAAGTGATCTCTGCTCGTGAATGGCCCGGTACCCTAGACGTGCTCATGTCTGTCATCAGTGTAGACTCGTCCCCATGCTGATAGTCGGGGTTGTCGGCCATGACTGGGGATGAGGCTATCATCAGTGCACTTTGATTAGACTTCTGTACAACAGTTAGAATCCAGTGCTCAATCTGCAGACTGAGGTGGATTAAGGGGAGGGTTGAAGGGCTTGCAAATCCCCCTCCTTTCCTGAGTCCAGACTATGTTGTACCTTGATCCCAGTGTCCTTTGCCTTCTATATCATACATACTTATAACCCTCTCTATAAGAAAATCCTGGATCAGCCCCAGCCTGCTAATAACTGGAAATTCCAGAGACATGTGCCAACATTTCCAACTGAACATACTGTAGTTGTATGTTTCACAATTTAGTCTTCTTGCTATTTCACAGCCTTAAAAATTCAAAAAACTAAAGTCAAGGACTTTGACAGACCAAGTGAATCATGATATTTGAGAAGTGTTTTCAAGACATTTAAGAGAACCATGATTGTGAAGTGTGAGCTCAGGTTAGTTCAGTTTGATGAGCCAGTTTTTGACAAATGTTTCACGATGTCCACCCAGTTCCATCCCCGCTCCAACTCTCCTTTTGTATTTGTTCTGTCTGCCATTCGTCTCTTTTGCTGTTTAGAGAACATTTCTTTCTTTTCCTTTTTCTTTGATGAAATCACCTCTTCTACCTCTCTTTGGTTGTCCTGCTGTGAATAGAAATTGGTGTTAATTACTCTGGCCCTGGTAATTCAAAAAGTAAATTTAGCAGTACTTATCCAGCAGATAAATCCTTATCCAGTGGATAAAATAAGCAAAATAATTAACAGTTATCTGCTGGATTTAAGGATTCATGCAAATGAATAGCATTATCTACTGTTTGAACAACCAAGCCCAAGATATTTTAACTTCAAACATTTAGCTCCATCTTTGCAAGCTACTGTACCATATCGATAATTTTTTCTCCAGAAGACAAAGATGTCACAGAATTCTGGCTTTTCCTTTTAGAATAAAAATAACAGACTTGCACATTTAACTGGTGTACAATCATGCAGTCATTCATATGGTTGATAAGATTTCCAGAGATTTGATGTTGTCAGGGAGCTCTTCATTCCAGAGGTAGGGAGCATGGGTAGAAAATGAACGGTAGCCATAGACCTTGGTATTAAATTTGGGAGTTTCAAGTTTTGGAGCATGGAAGGAAGAATGCAATGTACGGTTTGGCCTGTGAACAGTGATAAGGTCTTGGTCTAGCACCAGTGCATCCTGCCAGAATCCCTGAAAGTAGCAAACTTATAGAGAAAAGGAATAGAGAACTACTAGCCACTTTGTGATGCTGCATGAAGTAGTTCCTTATGCTTTGTATCCCAATTATGGGACCATTAATTTGCGATGCTGGCTAGAATTGGGTATACTAATCTCCTCCCCTCTTACCCTTCCATGTCCAGTTAAATATGTCTCACTCCTTCTCCAAAATTCTAAATTTGAAACAAAAAATGAGGGAGAATCAGATTGATCAAGTGCCAAAGGTGCAAGTTTCTTGTGCTATAAACTGAGGCGTCGGGTGGGGTGGGGGTAGTGGATGCTGGACAGGGAGCTGAATGGATTCATGCTTGGTACAGATCAATAATAAGTAATAACTCATCTGTAATAATATTAGGATTAAGAGTAGAGTATTGGCCTAGATTACAGAATACCCCCACTTAAGATAATTTATTAGTTCATATCTCTCGTTCTATAGAAATATATGTGCAGTAGATTCAAATTCAAGAACAATAGTGTATCTGTATGTGTGTATGTGTGGCAGGGGGGAAGAGGTGGTTCTGCAATTGCTCCAGGTATTGTAACAACCCTCGGAATGAAGAAGTATGGCCTTCAAGGATCTAGTAAACAATATGCCACCCAAAACACTTTCTGAGTCTTGGGGGGTGCATTTTACAAAGTGCAAAATGAAAAATCTAAAATGCGCCCCCCAAAATAAATTAGATTCAGATAATTGAGGAACATTATTAAAAACACTTTGAACGCTGCGTGCAAATGACTTGAAATTTCGAAGAATTTCGAAGGGCACACTTCGAGCAAGTAGTTGAAAGGAGGAATGCCCAAACTTTGCTACCTATCATCGCAGAGCACATCTTGCCGGGGAGCATCGTACATAGCAACCAGTGGCGTGCCTACAACAACATCGACCAGAACCCAGGGTTACAGCACGGAACTGTTAACCACAGTTTGAATTTCGCTGATCCAGACACGGGAGTGCATACACAGAATATATAGAGAGTTATTGGAATCGGGTGAAAAATCAAGTTGAAGAGGATGAGAGGAACGAGACCCGATTTGCTACTTGGTTATTTGGATGAGTTTATGTGGAGGGAACGCTACGGAGGAAGCTCTGCTGCCGACTGTTTCGAGGCTATTTTGGATGAGATCAGTCGTCAGTATCCTTTGTAAAAAGGTTTGGTTATCGTTGTTTTAAATGCTAATGTGTTAATGTTGCTCAATTATCGAATTTATTTTGGGGGGCGCATTTTAGATTTTTCATTTTGCACTTTGTAAAATGCGCCCCCCAAGACTCAGAAAGTGCTTTGGGAGGCGTATTGTTTACTATATCCGCCTTCAATACAAGTCTATAACACTCACAGTCACAGCGTGCTCCGTCTGGTTCGCCATTAATTCCTCTGTGTGCTCCTTTGTCCAGTCAAACACTGTAAACGTCATGGCAAAACCCAATAACTGCTCACATTGTTCCATAATCTTAGATATTACTGATTCTTTGACATCATTAGCTATGTGTTTGTTGTAGAATGCGTCCAGATTTACCACAGGCAAAACTTCTGGGTAATTTGCTGGCCAGTTAACTTCAAGAAGCAACGATTTGTAATGACCATCTTCACCCAACTTGTATTGAAATGATGTCCCACTGATTTCTTTAAAGCACTCGTCAGCCTCGTAAATAGAACGCAGAACTTCGAGTTCTTCTTCTTGGTCTTCTTTACAACTCATCATATACGTCGTCGCAGTACAAACAGCAAAACCTTTAAAGTTAGATGGTATTTACTATTACTACTTACTTACTTTTCAGACAAATTTCTTGCCTGCTTTTGTTTCAGGGGGAAAACCGCTGTCCCGCGTAAACGACATTACGCATGCGCAGTAGGACTCATATTTTCACGTGTGACTAAAGCTATCCAAGATGGCTTCCCGTCATGTTGATGTGAGCGAACGTCGGCTTCGTCCAGTTTACGGTATGTTTCTAGCTCGAATAGCATATTTATATATCACATAAGTCCGAAGAATTATTCTTTCATCAATTAAGAGATGACTGTAAATATCGAGAATCTTTGGACAAAACTCAAAAATGAAATTTCGGTTTTCTTCATATTTACTATTTGCCGGATTTCTCAAAAACAAAATCTCCGTGGAAAGTTTAATTGTGACTTTCAATAATAGTTGAACACCAAAGGGTTCCTCCAGACAAAATATGAAAAAATCCGAAATTTCACTTTTGTCCAAATATTCTCGATATTTATTTTACAGTTATCGGCTCTTTAATCCCATTTCTAGATGCACTGGACAGTATGAACAATAAATTGGCCATCCAACTTGCAGACAAGATTCTGAAGAAACAGAAAGACTTACATTGCGCCAAGGTATGTACATCATCGACTGGCTATGCTTCATCCAGGGCTGGAACAATAATTGTACCCTAGCTAGCAAGTTATGTTCGGGTTTGTGAATTTCACTTGTTGAATCTTCAGGTATTGAAAGCATTGGCCTCGCTGCGATTTGGAAAGTCTGCAGAATGTTCGGCTCTGATGGAGGAGGTCCGCAATACTCGTCCTTCAGATGATTCGACCCTTCAAGCTATGACAATATGCTACAGGGAAATGCAAAAACGTAAGTTCTTAAACTTAACATGAAGAATATAACCAGGGTTTACACAGAGCTAGCTACCAAACTAGTATTAAAGATCTCGAAGAACCTTCAAACGTGGATGCAAGTGTCACTTGATCTTGATGCAGTGGCCTGGCTCTAGGACAATTTACAAATTGTGCTGGAAATCGAGTAAGCATTTCCAGTGATGCAACTTGATGTCCAGTGCTATTGTTTTGGTTATGTATCATACACGTGACTCAAGGCATGCATGATTCTTCTCATATATTCATATACTGTAGTTTTTGTGATTTTTATACACCAGCCAATTGAAGCCCCCATCCCCTCCCCAAGGCTAATGCATATGGTTCTTCTCATGTATATTTATATTAAGGGAATAAAACAGCATCGCATGTGTTTAAAGACAATAATATAAAATGCTATGACATAGACGAACACGAAAACAAGGAGGCAAAGCCGAGTTTTTTCTCTGCTTTTCGAGTGTTATTGTCTAGAAACACAAGCAACGCTGTTTTATTCCTTTTAGAAAATAATTAACGAAAAATAGTGAATTTTACATTCCCAATTCCAGCTAATTGGAACCCCCACCCCCCAGACCAAGACATATGGTTCTTTTCACATATTTATATAGCTATAATTATAGTTTTATATACCAGATAGTTGAAACCCCCACCCAACCCCCTAGACCAAGACATGTGATTCTTGTCATATATATAGATATATATACTAGCTATTATAGTTTTATGTACCAGTCAGTTAAAACCCCCACCGCACCCCCTAGGCCAAGACATATTCCTAAACTAATCTGTAAAGCATTGAGTAATTAATGAGACTTTGTAACATGCTTAATAAATTATTATTATTATTATTATTATTATTATTTGATTCTTGTCATATATTTATATATTAGCTATTGTGTTTTTATACACCAGTCAATTGAAACCCCCACCCCACCCCCTTAGGAACAGTTTTGTGTATATTCCCCCATGATGTTTAGAAGGTCATTGAAAATTGCAAGCTTTATACTAGTAAAACTATAAAAATGCTATGAGTGAGATACTTAAAGTTTTGGATTAGAATACAAGTACAGAAATTTTCCTTAGCTTATTCCTCTCTATTCATTTTAGTTGTGGAATACCTCTGTGTAAACTAGCTTATAGCTAAGCATATTATATATTACTTTAATGAAAATAAAGTTATGATATTGTATTGTATTTCATTATATGGCAAGCTATAGATTCCCATGTTTGTAACTAAATCCCTAGATTGTGATTAGCGAAAAGTACCATACAGTACAGACCTTTCGCTATTCGGACTTGTGGACCGGCAACTTTAAAATTGTTTGTTTTGCAAAGAATAAAAATCTTAATGTCAGTCTGTATAAAAGAATAATTAATTTGCTCTTGGTACAGTCAAGCCCTCAGGCAAAATATTCTCCCATACAGATGTCACACTTGTTTATTATTAAAAAGTTGTTTGTATAAAATAATATGAATTATGATTTTAAAAGCTGTTGGTTAGAAATAATATTTATTTCTATAGCTGAGTGCATTGCCCTGATTTATGAAGAAGCTGTGAAACAATGCCCCAAGAATGAAGAATTCCACACACACTTATTCATGGCTCACGTCAGAGTAGGAGATTACAAGAAACAGCAAAAGGTTTGTAGTAAATAACTATGGTTATGTAAACTTTTTAATATAATCCTCAGGGATGTAGGTAAGATTTCAGACAGGTGAACATTTGACTGCTTTAGGTGCCGGGTAATTGAGTGCCAAAGACATGAGCTTCTAGTGAGGTCTGGGTGCATAGTACGTCATGACTTGTTTTTCTCAGCGGGTAAAATTGTCACTCCAGCCTGTTATTATTGCCGGTTTATGTATTCAATTTACATCCCTGATACGCTCTGTTCAAAAGGTTTTTCCTGGCCATTTTTCCTTTCTTTGCAAAAGACGAGCGCACAATAGAAAGATGGTAAAATGCACTCAAAAGGCGGAAATCCTGTCTTTTTAAAAAAAGGCGATAAATCGTCTTTTGTGTTTAATACATGTACACGTCCTTTTCATATGGAGGGTCACATTTATTAACTCATTCTTTTGTCCTTGTGATTATTAAATTTTAAATTAATACATGACTACATGAGTAAACACAATTGTATTTATTTGTTACAATTATAATTATAATTTATTAACTTATTTGTTCTTGTGTCTTCTCTCTCAGGCTGCTATGAGTTTATACAAAATATTTCCCAAGAATCCTTATTACTTCTGGTCGGTTATGAGCATAGTCATGCAGGTAAAATGCATTTTTCTGTTTTTCTGCCACCATTTATCAGTTTTTTTTAAATAGATTGTTTGACAGACAAATTAATTACTCATGTGTATATGTTTGTCAAATCTTTTTTTTTTTTTTAATTTCAAGTTTATTTGTTTACATGCATATATAACATATTATTGTTATTGGTATTACAGCGTTACAAATTTACAAGTTATGCTTTTCATTTCATGTTAAACATTGTTCAATAGTGAGGCTGGTTGCTGTTCATTTACAGACTGTCAAATCTTGATATCCAATCAATCACTAGCAGCGAGACAGTATCGACAAGTATCAGAAATCATGTCTGATTATTAAGTTGTTTGCTTTACAGTCAATAACATCTGATAATGAGCAGTTGTCTAAAACCATGTTCCTTCCACTTGCTGAGAGAATGGTGGAGAAACTGGTGAAGGAAGACAAGATTGAGGCAGAGGCAGGTACGTTTAGTGGAAAGTGTATTGTGTTATGTGTTTATGTGTACCGTAATATCCCACATTAAAGCCCTGGGTTTATATACATGTACATGTATGTTTGTAAGTGGTTTTGGTTGGGCTTATAAACAGGGGCTTACAGGTATATCCAGGGGGGAGGGGCTAAGGCTTATACAATGTAAGCAACATTAAAAAATGTTGAGAATCGAGCAAACATACCATGACATAATTTATATTATATCTCATTTGAAATCAACAGTTGAAATAACCTAATGCTATTAGTATCTCAGGCTGTATGATAATTACAATTATTGTATCAAGCTGCACTTGCATTATGTGGCATTTATAAGGAAACAAGGAACATTTAGTAAAATGATTTGATATCAGGGGCACTTGTCACCGGAATATATTAGATGGGCCTACTGTATATAATTATTCGGGGCTAATGTTCGAGGGGGGAGGGGGGGTGGGTTATAACTGGAATATTGTTTTTGTTAACAAATAGATGGGCTTATTTATATAAGGGGTGCCTTATAACTGGGATTTTATGCTATGGTTACCGGTATTCATGTTTGACAAAAAAATATTTGTTGTGTTTATTAGAAGTGCATTTGTACCTGATGATCCTTGACAGACTGGAAAAGTATGAGAAAGCTCTTGAAGTGCTGACAAGTAAACTGGGAGGTAGAGTAACACAGAACTAGTCATTTTTGTCTTTTTAAAAGTTTGCCATACATACATGTACATTGTACTGAGATAATGGAAAAGTTAACAAGATTATGAAACATTCATAGCAAGTGAACAGCGTGTTTTGAAAAGAAAGCTAGACATGATTTTGTAATTCAATACGTTGCAGGTAAAGTGCAAACCAATTTAAGCATATGCAAACTAATGCAGAGCTAGGCATTACATCCTCGGGCAAATCATCTGATTTTGAACAAGATGTGTCTAATTTCAAACGTCGACAAAAATGTAAACAAATCACTAACATAAGTGAACTTTACATTTATTTTTTTACCTTTCAGAAAGTATTTACTTCAATGGGATTACGCAAATATTTTTTGAGCAAAGTTTATTTAAAGACAAACTCCCTTATGATTTCTTCCTGTGTATCCTTCAAATGATAACTGGTGGCACTTTATACTTTGACACAGAAAAGCTGTTGAGCTATCCCAATGAGAAGGAGGAAAAACAAGCTGATTACCTGCACAGACTCGGCAGATGGGTGGAGGCAAGTCAAGGATACAAGAGGCTGCTTGTAAGAAAGTAAGTTCTCTCTAGAGCCCACATTCATTCAGGCCTGTGGTAAGGAGTGAAGGTCTCTTTGATAAAGCCCATACCAATCCGGACCATTACCAAGCATATTTTAATTATTAGACTAAGTGGGGCTGTACACATCAATCACTTGACTCCATGTTGTACTGTGCTTGTTTTCTCAGCCCGGACCAGTGGTCCTATTATCAAGCATATTTTAGTTCCGTGTTCCAACTGATCAAAGAGGACTGGAGACCAGTGGATGGCCAGGGGTAGGTGCATTGATAATTTATATACAAAATAATAAAATCTGTCATGTCATTTATCTCCACGAAGTACACCCGGTGGTTGCTGTTTATAATTATAATAAAATAATAATAATAATAATGAGAGTAATAAAAATAAGAACTTCTGATTAGCCGATTGCGAGGTCCGTACAGTAAGTTATGGACCATGTTTTTTCCTTCTCTTTATGTCCCAAGCAAGACAAGCGTTCAGGCCATGAAAAAGAGAAGGAAAAAATGAGGATCCATAACTTAATGTACAGACTAAGCAAACGAGCCTAATAAAACATTTATTATATGGCTCTCTTAATAGTTTGGAGCAACTGGGGGCATGTCAACACATGAAAACATAAACAACAGACAGCCGCTCACATGTGAGAGGTCCACATGGTAACGTACAGACCTGCAATTGACTGGTCACAGCATGTGAAATTAACCAGCCATATAATAATAGGGGAGACTTGGACTTGTGGAT
>JANUFV010046666.1:0-18830 GCA_024757865.1 Epizoanthus scotinus
GTACTGTTTACTTTTAATACCGAAAATGATTACTGAAGGAAATCAATAAAAAGCTACAGACACACAAAGACAAAACTGAATATTTAATGTTAAAAATGAACAAGTCAAAATAATTGACAATGCCTGAGATTCTCTCTCAGCCCAAGAAGCAAATAAAATAAAAGTTAAACAAACCTGTGAGCCACATATCCTTGTTGCATCGACATAGCATTCTCGTGTTTTGATCGTTACGGTGGAAAATTGATTTTACAGCTGTATATAAACAAAAAGACTGACTGTAATATATATATCTATTGATTAAACTTTGTCTGATTATTTTTCTCTTCATCCGACGTTAGGAGGTATTATTTCCAATTGGTAGTTTGAAGTGGAATTTTAAAACATAGATGAAAATGTTATATTCGCCACTAGTTGCTCGAAACAGCTCAAATATAGTTTTGAAGCAAATGATATGAACCGTCGGGCTTTATTCAATCTATTTATAGAAAGAAAAAACACATCCCATCTTGTTATCTGATTGTATCAATGGTAAGCAGCAAAGAATTGAAATTAATTCCAATTTTTCTCCATTGATATTACATAAAATAATAGTATGTTTAGATTTTACATATTGATTTGCGAATAGTGACTTTTTGTGTTTACGAAAACTCTGAAGTTTAGAATTATACTTTTTTCTCCTCGTTTTCTTTTTCTTATTCGAATATTCAGATATCAAGTCTAACCTGAATAGTACTCTTTGTTTTCACAATATATTACCATTTTATCATTTCTCGTTATCCTGTTCAACTTTCAACTTGTGTTTCGTGACGGTCAAGGCTTTGTTCATGATATGACTAGAGAGCATGCGCATTACCGTGACATAGCCCCTTTAATACCAAAACTAATTGTTTGAAGGAAATTATACAAACACGCGAGCCCAAGGACGAAAAAATTGAGTTTGCACCACAAAACTGAATTGTATAGAAAGAGAGAGAGACAGAGAGGGGAAAAGCAATAAAAAAACACCCTAAAATTGTACGAAAAAAATAATTTACAACAAAAATTTTCTTCCAGCCCCACCCCCCTTGCGATATCAGATAGCTCCTCCCCATTAGACACAGGAAGAACTTCAACAATTCACGCCAGGCTACCTTTGCTGATTCTCTCAGCAACACGCTGAAAAGGATGCAGCAACATACAACGTATTTTCCGTGTGAACAGAAGAAACGTGACCGTATGTATGTTCTCCCTACATATACACCTCAAAAATTAGGCTACTTACTGATTGCTATTGCAGTTACTACTTCTAGTTTTACTCCTTTTTTTACTTCTCTCAAAACAAGTTGTACTTTCGGTATATTCTGAGAGACTTGCTGAAGTTTAACTCCTAATATATCAACACACAAAGTACACGTTCCGTATCATTATCAGTCAATTGTTATGAAGATTTTAAAGGATGTGAAAGATCATAATTGTAAGTTCCGCTTACAAGTAAGGTTGTTGTCCATATGGACGTAACGCGTCGCAAACAAACGCAAACATTTTGCGATGAGCTGTTTGCGACAGAACGCAAACTGTTTGCGATGGCATTTCCATATGAGATTTCTTTGCAGACTACGTCCCAAACAGTCGCAAATGAGACGGGTTCTATCTTTAGGTCTTGTTTGTTAATGTATTTCCATTAACACAAACAGCTTGCGTTGGATCCCAAACAGCCGGTCGCAAATAGTTTGCGACGTGTTACGTCTATATGGAAAACAACGTAAGGCCATGTCAGCATCACGTTGCGCTGATTTCTCCTTACACCCGGCCTCCGCAAGCATACACAAAAATGTTGATTTTGCAACAAATTAATTTGGGGGCGACAATGTATTCTACTCTTGAAAGCATACGCTAGTATCCGACTCCCCTTTCGATATCCCCACAAAACGCTTTGTACACTCGCGAAAATGGCTAAAACTGCGAATTCATCAATTCGATAAATATTCATGTTTTGGATCGAAACACAATTCGGTTTTAAGGATATTGGTCCGACGCTCTGTCACTACGTACAGGATATCCTCAAACCAACCAGAGATAAACCAACCAAAGGCATGTGTGCCTAAATGAGGAAAACATACTATATCACTTATCTGTAGTTCCTGTTTTTCATAAAAAATGACTCCTGTGAACTAAAACGGAAATAAAGTCAAAATAATTGCTTGTAGCCCCAGTAAACTATACTGATATCAATGAAAAGGTCGAAAAACTCCATTTCAAGCTAAACAATGAACATCTTAAAACTGATTCTCTGTTAACTATTAACCTATAGAGCTTAGAAAGAAAATCACAGGATCTGTAACAACGGGAATTACAATGGGGAGGTTTCTGAAAGTCTGACCATGAAATATATTTTCTTGGGCTTATTTCAAGGGTCAAACTATATAATTTGGATAAATGTAAAAATGTCTAAAACGCCTTCCCTTCGCTTCAAGATTCCCCAACATGTTACACGAGGTTCTTTCAGTTTGAATTTGGTCCATTATGCAGCCATTTGCATCTTTTCTCCACTTGGCGTTAAAATTTGAAAATATAACTCATTGGCAGCATACCATAGTTCAGCATTATATATAACTACAACTGCGACAACAGAGAGAAAAGTTAAAATCAAAATACATTATATTCGGGTGCCAAGTAAGTTATTTGTCATGCAACTTAAACGGCAAAAGGTCAAGTTCGAGAGAGTATAGGCCTGTTGTATATTCATACCCCGACTTCATGACTTGTGCCAAAAATAGCATCTTACCAAAAAACTATGAACAGTATCAAAATCTAGACGAAGATGAATTCGCGTTGCAACCGATAAACTGAAGGTATGCAATCTTAAAAACGTCTCTTTTTTCAGCTGACATGTAATGTCAGGTAATGTGTCGCGTTTGTTACTAACTAGGATGTTTTTTCTTCCGTTTCTGGAGCCTTTTGGCAAGGTATTCCGAGGTAGTTTGGACGGTAACCTCGTGGTATATAGATCGCCTCGAAAGTAGAAGTAAATGAAAGATTCATACACGGAAGATCCAGCTCGGATGGGGAAATTATTTGATCAACAAATTCAGTTTCTCTATAAACTCCTTCACTCGGATGGAGTACGCTAAACCTTCGCTGTTACTCTCTAGAAACCTAAGTGATTAAAATCTACAATAATTTGGTTCACTTTCGGAATTTGAAACATAATAAATCTGACATCATATTTATAAGTGAAGTCCTCAAGCCGGCTAGAAGTCTTCACAAATTGTTGTCTTCCAGAAAAAGAGCGACCTTTTTATTGCTTTGTTATATTGTAGCCTTAAGTGTTTCTATTTAATATATACTGTTATATATTACCAATCAAGTATTAAACTTGGCAAATGAAGTCATTATAATTATTTTACTGTAAGGCGAAAATGAATCTAAGTGTTGTTGAAACGCACCAGCAGCATCACATCCTTGCATCATCTTAATCGTGAAGAAACCGCTTACATCATAAACTTTTTATGTTACTAACCATATCCTTAATCTGACTATTTATAGATAATTTAATTTCTATTTGTCGTGGTATATAAGAACTAATCTTAATACCAATTTTACAAACACAAGAGACAACAAAACGAAGAGTGGACATCTTGAGCAGACATTTACCACAGTTATCAAGGTAAGAGACTCGGTGTTGTGGCTTGTCCATAGTTCATTGAATTATTCAAAGATCAACTTCTTTCAAATGTCGCAAAACTTTAGTAAATTGTTCACATTTCATGGTGAATTGATACCAAAATAATTCAGGCCGTTTCTCATGCAGTGAATGTACCGGTATTCATTTGTGTCTATACTAAAGCGTGCGTGATGTCGTCATCTAACTTGATATGTTAGAGTCCTTGACAGTTAGAAATGTATTTTAGTTGTCATTCAGTAACTGAGCTCACTTGGTGGGTGGCTCCACCTAAAATGTTCTACAATTGGTCTAGGATTTAATGGAGCCGAAACCAATTGCAGAATTGCACACATTTTAGGAATTCTACAGATGATTAGTTACTGTTTGAAAATTTAATTCAAGGAATGTTTTGTTTGTCGATCTGTACAATTCACATACACATGACTACGTTTTCCTTGACAAGTTCTCACTTGCCAATGTTCATTTGCCGATGTGTAAAGAAAAATGTGGCACATTTTCCTTGTTCAAAGACTGGCACGCTTGTCTTGGAACAAGTAGACTCATCAATGACAAATACTTGCTCGTGTGTACGGAAATTCATTCGTTCTTGTGGTTCTCCGCTGTACAAGAGTATTGCTGCAACGTGGGAAAAAAACCTTGCCAAAGTAAACTTGTCGTTTATTCACACGCGAGCAAAAGAAAAATATAAAATTGACACGAACACTTGTCATGGAAAACTTGCTCGTGTGCAACACGCTAAAGTTCAAGACAAAACACAAAATGACAGGGTTCCCTTGCGCTTGCGCATGCGTAGTTCGTATTATATGTGACCGATCAGAGCCAAGTCATCCTGCTTCTCGTACCAAGACCCCACGTTCTTAAATGCCCGCTGACTAGCTGGAACGAAGGGCTCACGTCGCAATTGTTTTTGAGAAGTACAAAACGTTTTGACTGCTTACCTCGCATATCACATCTGAAAGAACCAATCAGAATCCAAAGCCCAGAGCCAGAGCCTTTTGTTTCTAGCCAGAGGTGTTAGATAAATGTCATAAATGTACTGAGGTGAAATTAATAAAACAGTTATGTAATACACAAAATTATAGGCAAGTGACGTAATATCCCAGCTGCGGTACGGCTTGGTTTTTGTGTATTGTGCAGTTCTCTGCATTTAGACAGTTATGTTATGTTATGTCATGTCATGTCATGTCATGCTATGTTATGTTATGCTATGCTATGCTATGTTATGTTATGTCATGTCATGTCATGTCATGCTATGCTATGCTATGCTATGCTATGTTATTTAATGTTATGCTATGTTATGTTATGTTATGTTATGTTATGTTATGTTATGTTATGTTATGCTATGCTATGTTATGCCATGCCATGCCACGTTATGTTACGATACGTTATGTTATATGTAATTTCCTGTTATGTTATGCTATGTTATGCTATGCTATGTTATGTTATGCCATGCTACGTTATGTTACGATACGTTATGTTATATGTAATTTCCTGTTATGTTATGCTATGTTATGCTATGCTATGCCGCTATGTTACGTTATGTTATGTTGCGACACGATACGTTATGAGTGTTACGTTATGTAATTTCCTGTTATGTTGTTATACTATGTTATAGTACATTGCTTTTTGTTGTGTTGTTGTGTTGTTGTGTTGTTGTGTCAGTGTGATGTTACGCCGTTATGTCATGTTACATTAAGACCACGTGGTAAACTGGAATATTAAAACTTGTTCTATTGCAAGTGTTATTCTAAATTTATCACTGCTACTCCATGAAATATCAACACAAAACAAGACCCTACTGCAAGGTTCGATGAATTAAATATTCCAGACCTTCTCTTGTACTTCTTTCACTGAGTCATATAAAAAGAACATAATTTGTCTAAACTATATTACATAATTCAGCCGTACGCAAGCACAAAATGCGTATATATACATACATACATTCAGTTATCAATAATAATAATAGTAACAGGTTTTAAGAGCATCCTTCTATGCTCGATGCTCTTACAATAATAATAATATGTCTAAAAATAATAATAGAGATTACAATATCAAGACCTATCACCATATATAACAGTGTTGGATTTAGGGAAAGACAGCTAATTATGTGTGCTTGATCTCAGAGGGCGGGACGGCTTATAAACATTTAAGAGTTCACTTATGTAAGTAGGTGCCTGACCATGAAGAGCTTTGAAAGTAATTTATAACAACTTAAAAGTTGACTGTAGTTTGATTTCACTACTGTGAAATGAAGACAAAAAGACGTTCAAAACTCTCTATAGGAAAGTTGGTCAATTAGGAGTTTTTGTTCACAAAGAGAACAACTTCAAGCTCGTTAATAACTTTGATCGATTTCCTAAATCTTTCAACTTATCGATATTCTAATATTCTGATATGCAGCTACAATAAATCCAAGGTCTATACCATTTAACCTCATGTTGTTTTGCCGAAAAATGTCATGCATGAAAGTGATCAGACGCACAGAGTTGTCTACATACGTCATTCCGGCGAAGTGTCGTTTGCTTTGTTGAGTTTATATCAGAAGTTAAAGTTAAACAGGCAATTTCATACATTTCTAAAGTTCTTGGAATATATGATTACAGTATGTTGCCCGATCTCATGGAGAGTCTTACATATTTATAACACTTAGCTTTGGCGAAACTGGTGATTAACTCACAGTCAAACGAAACCCAATAAATGTAAAAATGAATTTTCCACTGATGTGATTCTGAGCATAGCTCAGTCTCAGCTCTAATTTAGTTACGGGCGCGATGAAAATGGCGATTTCAGGCATCAACCCACTTCTTTCGAATTCTTGAACGGTTTTCAGGAGGAAGTTTATGGAAATTTACAGCTTCTTGTTTGTGTCTTTTTACGGGATCGGCAGTCGATTGCACCACAATACGCCATTTTCAAGGATTTCCAAACAAAAACGGCGGGAGAGCGGTACTTATAGTGTCGTCACAGCTTAGAAACGGCACACAAATGGCGGCTTTCAAATTGAAAAAGTGTGATTTTGACGAAGCTAAAGTCCTTACTGTTTTAAATCAAAAGAAGTCGGTTTTTAGACTCTCGAAAGATATCCCTTTCACCTGTGAAATATTATTTTTTCACTAGAGGATCCCTTTAAGAACCTGTTGGACTAACATTTTCAATTCACACCCCCTTTAGCTTTATATAAGCACCTATTTCAAGCAAATATTTCAAGTAAGGTTCCTATTTTATTTTAAAAATTCAGTCAAAATCGGAAAATTTATAAATATAAGAAAATATGCTGGATCTACATAGTACACGTCTTTTTTTATAAGAACCAGTAAAAATGTGTTCAAGCTCAGTGTTCTTATTTTTTTGACAATTTCAGGCTCAAAATATTCTTATTGGCTGTGTTTTCACTACGCATTTTAACTAGCCTGAAATTTTTTTAGGTTTTTTGTCTACACTGTTTCAAGATTGTAAGAATTATTAGGAACACTATATTCACTTACTGATTGTATGTTGTATCTCGTGGTTTTCCTTCTTTTTCTTATACTAAACTCTCACAAAAATTTCGAATGAAATTTTTATTTTAGCCTCAATTTGTTCTTATTTTGGGGGCGATTTCAGCCTGAATGTTCTTCCTGAGTGTGTTTTTACTGTCGCGGCTCGTCATATCCACACTTTATGTTCTCCCAACATCGGGCGTGTTTATAACTGCAGAAAACAAAGACATATTACCAGTTTGGTTTCATCAATCCAACACAGGATTAGAGTAGACATTACTTAGTTTATATTGACTATATAACCATGATTCAAGATTTCGAATGCTGGCTTCAACAAATGAACAACACTAGAAATCCATTGCTAAAATCGAAGACAGGCACCCTGTAAAACGAACTGTATGGTAAGCCCCTTTAAACTAACTGAAGTAATACTGAAACAAACGTCAAAAACCTCAGTGTATTCGTAACATATTTCCTTTCAGTTATCTGTCCAAACCGTTGGGTAACCTGTAAATATTCGGGTATTCTATGTTTAAAGTTTCAAAGTGTCGGCAGCTTTTGTCTCTATGGGGTGAAAAATGCACCATTATTATTGCATCTGCGTCTAGTAGATTGATGAGTTGTCATAAGTGCTTATCTGGGAAGCCATCTTGGTGATATATTCCATCAAATCGTAGCAGGAGAGAGTTGATTTAATTAGGAGCGAAGGTTGTCCCGGATATGGTCCGTACTTGTTTTCTGGTGATAATCTGCGATAAGTGGATTTAAGCTGCAATTGGGCCTTATTTTTATTGATTGGTAATAAATAGTGATTTAGATTTGTGAAGGTTTTAGCGATGAATATCATGTTAAAACTATATAAGCCTCCACAAAGTTTGGCAATTCACGATAAATGGTTTTTTTTTACAAAGTGAATGGCCAATGGAAAAACTCAAAAACACAAACAGAAAAATAATAATCCCGGTAAAGGAGTTAAAAGAAGTAAAAGAGCTGAAAAGAAGTGAGACTATTGCTTTTATCTCACTTCAAATCACAAGTCCATATTAAAAAACCTTTGCGCAAAAACTAAAGGGTTTTTAGAACTGTATAAATATTTTTCTATAAAGGACTGACCAGTTATTCTTGAAAGTATAGAAATGTTTTTGTTCAGTTGAAGACCAATTTGTTGTTCTATCCTAAAAATTACTGTCTCTTTCGTCAGCTTTGGTGATATGATATGAAAGTATGTCTTCTGTCCAGGAGACCAGGTTGTTGACATCAGCTGTTTTTACGATTATCATGGATTATCACTCCATTTAGGAACGGAAACTAGTTTATCACAAACGTCCACTGACTTTCAACTGGATTAACCAGAGCATCTATGGAATTTGTGTGTTTTTCAGTCTATGAAGTCCACTGCACCTACTAACACTGTTGTGTATATATGGTCTGAGACAGAGAAATTTCATTCTCACAAGCCTTTTATTTCCTGTTGTTCTTCAGCGAACAAAACTCTTCTGGGTGAAGTCTATCACTCGAAGAACGTCTCGGCTGTGTTTATATATATCTCCGCGGGGTTTTCGTGAGGCTCGCTTGGCTTACAACTAACGTATTGGCTCTGCTCTGTTTTTCGAATTCATTACTGATTTTAGTGTCGTCCGGGTAACTTGTGTCTAATCTAGAGATCTGATCATTTAAAAACGGCATTTTAAAGTCTTGTTAACACAGTGTCTAAGCAAACAGAACCTCACGAACCATACTAGTAACTATAAAGATGATATCCCTTTTATTCTCTGACCATGGGCTTAAACGGCTTCAAACGGCCCTCACGGCGAAAACGCACAAACACGTCAACATTGAGTAAAACAACTCCATTGTCTGATCTCAAGAGTCACCGAATATTTTTCTTTTGTCCACGATACACGACCAACGAGACATATTTATAAACAAACCGAAATACTGCATGGACTGATATATATAAACGATATATTGGAAGGATTTGATACCGCCGTAACTTTTTAATAGCATTTCACGTCGGCGTTCTCGGGAGTTCTTGCGTGACGTTCTCGCCGTAGGCGACACAAAATGTGTGCCCATTCCACACGTCATGTCATGTCACTACTCAAGATAAAAACTCCAGTCGCGTTTATATTTAGAAGCAGCGAAATCTTTAAAATAGCATAACTGAGAGACGAGACCAAATAAAATGTGAAACCTTCTAGATTTTAGGGTTTTCCCCATCGGAAGCCACTACTCTGCTTCTAGAAAGACCGAAGCTCTATCGACTTGCGGAATGATAATAGTGTCTGGTGTCGGATCATCGGCTCCATCGTCACAGTGGAATATTCGGGAGGGGTGTTGCATTGTTTCTGATGTAACTATGTACGTCATGAAGTCTGTGGCTTCCGGAAGTCAAACGCGGGGGTGAAAGAGAAAAGACGTGTTTACAACATATTTTCATTTTGTGGACACTTTTAGCGACTGCTTCACTATACGTGGGCTTCAGTTTTCATTCTGAAAACGGTTATGTTTTGTTTTCTTAGTGACAGACGTATTGCCATAAACTGACGTCTGGATATGTACGGAAGAGGAAAAACGCACTGTTTTTGAAGTCCTACACTAAGAATGGTCATGAAAAGGCGTTTGCACGGTTTCAGACAAATTCAATCGTAATTAGTAATGCTATGACTCTGCAATAAATTAATTTCAGACAATATTTTAATTGGAATGGTCATACTCAATGTTTATGTTTATGTAAAGTCTCTTGATATATATTTTTCAACTGAAATAAAGAGTCAGTCTGTTAGGCAGTCAATTATTGCATCACGAATGAAAGATTGAAACAATATAAACATCAGAACTCAAAACTGTCTTGTGGGTTCATTTGAAAAAAAATTATATTTTATAAATTCTTCTAGTAAATACAGAAATTTGAACAAAGCGAATCAGGAAATATTATTCTCGTAAACGCCAGTTAATTAGGTTTCCTATTGCGAACCTATCTCTCGAAACAATTATTGAACCCTTGTTAATTGTAAGCCAGTTATTTCCTGTTTTTACTTCACTAGCTATCATCGGAAAACCTGCGGAATTAGGGTGGACTGCAACTGCATTCAACCGGAGTGAGTGCCATTGCTGTGACGTAACTAATGCAAACTTATTCTAGTCTTATTCTAGAGCACTAAAAGCTGTCCTGGTTTACGTTTATTTTTGCAGCAAATAAAATCAATACGAGAAATATCTCAGGGATGAAACGTTCTTGGGTGGTCTCTATAACTAAACGCCTGGAAATACTAACAGATCGGGA
Source organism: Epizoanthus scotinus (assembly GCA_024757865.1). NCBI lineage: Eukaryota > Metazoa > Cnidaria > Anthozoa > Zoantharia > Epizoanthidae > Epizoanthus > Epizoanthus scotinus. The sequence continues at coordinate 10,430 of JANUFV010046666.1, forward strand.
TTTCCTCCTGTGAACAATACCAATGGAGACGGGTTGAACTGAAGGACAGCTAGTCTGTAGGCGTCACTATTGTTTGGATTCCAAACATTTTTCAGTTTACACATAAAAAGTTGTTTGGGAGACGGATCTTTCAGAACTACAAGTTGTACTCCAGTGCACTGATCAGAACAAACAAGGTGGAAAGACATTGGAAAGAGCTTGATCTTAAAATTACTTAGAAAGCTGACCTCTTACTACTGTTTATTCTAAAGGTGAGTGTCAAAGAACGCACATTTTCACGCTATTAATTAGGGCAAAAAAATCTAATTTTCGGCCTATGTTTTTGGTATATTTATATTTCAAAATTGTTAGTCATTGCGAAACCATGTGTTAAAGATTAGATGGATTTATGTTGCTTTATGTTCATTGCAAAGTCTGATCAACTTTACTGACCAGTTTCAGAGAGATACAAAGTTGTTAGTCATTGCAAAACCATGTGTTAAAAATTAGCTGGATTTAGGTTTCTTTACATTCTATTGCAAAGTCTGATCAAGTTTACTGGCCAGTCTCAGAGAGATACAAAGTGTTATTCTGGGTGTTTATATAATATTCGTGGTGTTATTGCACAAAGTACTTAGTAATCTGTTTCCCGCGGTAACAAACATTCAGGGTGCAAATACATACTACAGAATAACAAAGTTGATATCTAGGGTAATTATTTTCAACTGACCTTTGACAGCGTAGACTTCTTACGAGACGAACGTTCTGGACATCTATATGAATATGTACAATAATGTCTAAGAAACTTACAAAACAGCCAGTCCAAATATGAATCATAATGATAATAATCCCCGCGTTATTGGTCTTTTTTATAGCCGAACAACAGTAACAAACTGAAGATTATTTAAAAGCAACTATTAGTCATAGATATTATCATTAAAGTTTATCAAAAACTGAAGCCGATCAAGCCGGCTATGTCTATGATTCGAGATCTGAACGGATGATAGCTATATATATCAAATTTGTAAAAAGCGCTGGGTAATGACAAAATCTAGGAGAAAGTTAGTGAAGGCGTGACTTGCAGCGGAAAGATGCATAACATTTCTCGTCAAGTAATCCGAGGCGTGTACTGGCTGTGATACATAAATACGCTACTCACGAGTGCTCGGCGAACGGGGCGATTCCTATCCGAACGGTTTACGGAGTTTAAAGGTTATTTCCGATGGTTTCCGACGGACGAAGGGAATCGATGCCTTCAATCGCCCCTCGTCGAGCAGTTCCGGAAAGTGATCGTAATACCAACTCACGTACACGTACACTCGGCCTGTGAGTTACAGGTGGATTGACTTACTAATAGTTTCCCATTTCCAAGTTTCCTATTTCAGAAATAGACAACACTTGCAAAGTATGAATGTCACCGCGCGCCTCCACGTCACACTGACCACAGCCACAGGGCAGCTGGCAATACAACTCAATGTCACTGAACGCTAGTCGAACTGAACAGCCTTTCAAATTTAATACTATAATAATGTTTTGAGAAAGGCGTATTGCAAAACACTCTTTTCAGAGAAAACAAAAATGTGTTGTGTAAATAAACAAAGTTCAGTTTTAGCTAAAGACGGCTGAAATCCATTGAGATCAATATATTAATTTAAGTTCAGATTATTACATTTTCAATTAACGAGTTTGAACGTTTTAAGCAAGTACAACTTATTCATATGTACATCTTGTACAACTGTACTGTAGTCACTGATAATTTACTGAGTTTGTGGAACTATCGGTAAACCTACAGAGAATATGTAAACTGGTTTTCACGCAACACTAAAACGCATTCTAGGCATTACATTTTGAATGCCTTTAGCTACTCCGCCCTGGAGGTCAAACACCGGACTCTTGTCTAATAATAACTCTCAAAACAATAGGAAACCAGCCAAGAGTAACAACAAATTTTCGTTTAGTTCAACTAATTAGGGTGTGTGGGAGGGTGTACGCGCACTTTCAAACGCTTCAAATTCCTTTCCAGCTCTCTCAAATCAAAATACAACAACAAGACTTACGGAGATGCAAGTGTAGGATAAGTACGTTGCATAACGGGATCGATTAATACAGGAGGCTGGTCGTTAATACTACGGTAAAAAATGGTTGAAACCCTGGTTAAAATCAAGTGATAAAAGCTTGAAAATCGACTTGCCCAGTCCGCAATGAATCATTTCAGTTTAGAATACGGCTTTCAGTAACTTCCAGTTTCAGCTCCGATTGTAAACTCAGGGCAATATTAACAACACAGCCACCGGGTTAAGCACGCAGGAAGCAGTTTCCAATTTTCTATTATGCCAACTGACAAAAGAGTGCCCTGATTAAATCACATTCGTACTATTATAACAGATAATCATTCCATGTGCTTTTTGTGTTTATTTGTGTTTAACAGTTCTATTCTAGACGTTAAACCTCGAGGTACCAGCCTCGTATTGAATAGGAGGTCAAAGTTGAGTGTTATAGGTGTGTGCAAGTGAAAAGAGAACAAGTGGTTCCACAAGACTGAGAAGTTCTGTTAGTGCCCATGACTGACTACACGTGCTTACTATAGATATAAAAGACCTTCGTGTTTTCTCGGAAAAGGAGGTTAAACTATCGAAGCCCTCAGAGACCTTTGTCAATTGAGTTGTAAACCTGTAAAGGGGGACGGGGGGGGGGGGGGTGTACGAAGACTATTTGTTATACAATAAGCAGTTTTCCTGGAGTGGAGGTCGGGGGTGGAGGCGAGAAAGTTTTCTCAAAACACGGACCACGAGAATTTCGGTGTTATTTTAGCGGTTTGGACTGCTAGTTCAGTAGTTAGGTATGCTGTTGTCTCCTGATAAGCTTTATAAACAGCGCTTGTTTCATCAGAGTTTGCGGCAATAATTTCTAAAATTTCTTTAAAAATCTAACCACTCGTGAAGCTGTTTTCCAACAGTCTGATTCTAGCAGTAGCACGGATATAGCAAATACAGGTTATAATGTTTATTATATGTGTACTTTTACACTTTATATGCTTATTTAACAGATTAAACTCTGCTGATTTTAAGGAAATCGCAAAACAAAATCCGCCGTCCTCGATCCTCGATCCTCTTTCTTTCGACAATATAACATCTCTGACTGAGCAAGCGTCAAAACTTGGTCGGACTGCTCAGTGAGTTTTCGGCTTTTCGCGAAGGATTAGGGAAGGGGCTGTCTAATTGCAAGGTGCGGTTTAAATATAGATAATCTTTGGTAGAACTTCACTGTCACCCAGGAATGGAAGACTTCGTCACATGCGCGCATACCTATCACTATCACTGTACGGTTAGCGCACGTGGTCTGCGCTGCGATGAGCTAGCTACAGGTGATTGTGATCGCTGAAACCCCAAACAATACGCTGGAACAATACTATTTCAATTGAGATACGGATGTAACTGCTATCAATTCATGCAAAGATAATTATATCATAATTAATTTACTTTTGTCACCTTTCACTATCAAGACAAGAATCTGTCGGTTTCGAAAACTTTAGTTGCGAAAGTAAGTTTGGGCACACCATGCAATCCTTCCTGTTTATCGGGTACTGAGAGTGAAATATATTTGTGGTTACTTCCCCGCAATGCAAATCATTGTTGATTCTTTGTTGATAGTTTCTCAAATCCTTTGATTTTTTAAACACAATGACTTAAAACGCACAATTACTAATAGACAACTAATATCCGAGTGTATAGGCTAGGCAGCCACTTCATCTAGTTTAGATAACAAAACGGACATCCCACTCAGAGTACAGTGAACGAAAGAAAAATATTATAGACGTCAATAAGTGAATAACTTCACTTGGATATAGTTTGGACTCGTAATGGCATGACATGGTATGCAAATCCAAATTTTTCGTAAGCCTTTGATTCTCTCGAAAGTAATTCTCTCCGCTTTATGACAGCAAATTAATCAAACTAGATCGATAATATTTATAGTTACCTGGGGTGAAGTCCCGTTCTGTTCGGAACATTTTGTCTTCCGGTGATCGTGAACTTGCCGACAGACCGGAAGTGTGTCCTCAAAGTGTTGCATGCAAAATTGGTACTGCTATTTGATTGGTTGGCGCATAATGGGTGTGTCTAATCAGCTGTCATTCATTCAATTTAGTTAAGTGATCGATATGCATATGATCCACAAATTCTATATCACATTCATTCATTGCTTATAATTTTCTCCTGTCTGAACTGCAGAATATCTCGTACTTGGAGCGAGCGTGGTAACCTTGTGATTTACAAATAGCAATGGAATTTGGAGGCTGTGACTGCCGAAGATTCGATTCAAGACGAAAGATGTTACTTGGAACGGTTGTTAATCTGGTACTATTCCTGGGTAAGCTTGCATGTCGACGGTCGTAAATATTTTTAGGGAAATCTGTGATCGACCGCGCTCAGAAGTCTCATAGTTGAAGCACACTTTCTACTTCATTTCATCAATTCGTAAGTCAAGGTTTCTCCTGCAAGCAAGATTCGCTTAGTAATTACTATGAAAAGCTGACCAGTGGCAAAGTTTCAGCTGTAATATTTTATGAAACATTGTCACTACAACATTTAAACAACCACAGCGTTCATTCACGATTCCTACAGTTATTTACTTAACGCCATTTACTAACAATTTGATTTTATATATTTCACTTTCACTTCGGCAAAATTATCTCGGATTTAAAGTTAAGATTAGTGCAGTACAGATTATGTTGAGGAAATGTTAAGCCTGTATTATTTCACTTTATCCTTTGAAATTTAAGTTACAGCTTCCGACAATCGCAGTTGCCGGTTCCAAGGAGTTCTGCTTGGCGGCCTCAAGCTCTTGTGTCGCGATAGAGATTTGATTTACAATCAAAGCGTGTTGATTTCAGCGCCTGAAATTAACCAGTGCAGTTGATTTCACGGTCGTTGAAATTTTCAAATACACAATATTCAGTTAACGTCTTTAGTTTTTGCAAATATGTTGTATACTGGAAATATTAATTAGTTATCGATGTCGCTTGTTTCAGCTGTAACTAGCTGGAGTGAAGCCAAAACTCCACCATTGACATGACCTGACGAAAACAATTTACCCGAGAAACTATTAACACGTTCTCAGAATGTTTTTAAAACTGTATCACCAACTCAATTTAAAATTCGCAAAGGACTTCGGCCACAGTTATTAGAACTTCAAAGCGATCAGTATTTTGTGATGTTTTACTTCAATGTGTCCCATATTTATTTTATAGATCTAGAATTATTTTGGGTTACGGAATTCGGAAATTGTAGGATTTGAAAAACATTGTGGTATGTGGACAAATATTTGTGACAAACTTCCTGACGATTTAAAAAAAATGCTATTTCTGAAAGTGTTCATTCGATGTTATTTCCTAATTTTAATGCCAAATTTTTACTTTCTTTAGTTACTGTACATACAGATTCTATGTAATAATGTATGTAGTGGTTAGAACCAATGTCTGATAACTTTTATTGCTTTATACGGCGGTCAGATAAAATAATCACACAACTAGACAAGCTTGCATAAATAAATTCCTGCAATATTCCAATAATTATAAAATTATATAACACTATATTCTCTTAGAGCCTGCTAGTTTAAAAAAACGTAATTATGGGCAGCATTTGACTTAGTCAATAGAACTACCAAAAAAGTTAGCTTTTTCGAAGTTAAATTTCAACCTGAAGCACAGCAGAATGTTATCACAATTTATATTCTATTTATAGCCACTTTGACATTTAAAATTTCCCTTTACATGAGAATTACGACCCAGACGAGGCGCATTCCAGACAGCTCTTTCTATGTTTATATCTTGATGTGCACTACACCTAGTCTGTAGTATTTTATATATATTTTACATTGTCAGCGTATTTGTTTTTTATATATTTCATTGCGGAATCGCGCCGTTGCTATCAATGTGACGGTCTTCAGGTTTCTTGATCATAGGACTTAAGTCATTGCACCCAGGAATGTTCTATTTTAAGTGCTGGTATTTCCGACATAAAATTTAATTAGCCAAAATAAATAAAGCATTCTTTAAACTACCGCGCGTTTATGTGTGTACCGATGGATTATTGCAATAGCTTATTTCTTGTAGTTTGTCGCACGGAAATATTTTAAATGGATGAGAAATTGTTTGTTGAAAATTGTGAAGTATCACTTTAAAATACTGTCAGTAATATTAAATGCGAATAACTTGACCTATAAAAAGAGAAATGTGGAAGAACTCAAGAAGACAATTGGATATTTATGAACTTGGCTCTGTTGGGAAAATATTTAAAAAACGAGGACTACCGAAAGTACAGTAAGAATTTCAGCTAGTTTGTAGTTTATACCTTGAAAACAAGTTCATCCATACAACAGAACAGTTGATGGTTGTTTGATCTTACCGAGAAGCTCCGAAAGGCTATTTTTTAAAAACAGATATTGAAAAACCATAACTTTTACGTACGTCGACAAACAGGCAATATTGTCTAAATATTGAAGATGGTTTAGCTAATTTATAAAGTAAAATGTAGTGTGGTGTGTTTACCGGACAAATCTGCTGATATATTCCACCCTCGCGGCGAAACATATATTGTACGAACTTTCTTTACGATCATGGGGGAGGATGTTTTTAACATTTGAATGTTCAAATTTAGAAGGACCATGATGCGACCACGCGGGGGTGCATTCATTCAAATATATACTATAGTATTGAGGATGCTGATTGGTGTAGCAAATTCACGCAAAATTGAAAATGTACTTAATCAATATATGACTGTTTTAAAAAACTTCTTTAATTAATGCCTGAAACACAAAAAATGCTAAACATAAATTCCAAAGAAATAAGTTTATTTCAAACATTTTGATTTTGTAATAATTTTATTTTCTACATATACGGTACCTACCCGTATGTCAACTGAAAATGAAAGGGAAAATAAATAAGGAAAATAGGAAAATGAGAAAAAAAATAGCTGATAATGCTATGTATAAGTTGGTACTGCATGTACATGGTGAATATAAGCGTTCTAATTCCTCCCTGCCTAGCCTCCACACAACCCCCCTCCTCCCCCCACACACACACACACTCTATCCTGCTCACATCTCTAACAAGCCTAAATTTAAATTCTCCTATGCCAAAATGCCTTAAAATAATATAATCTGTCAACCATCTGGATGATTATCTACTAGTTAGAACCGTTGTCATTATTTAAAGCTTGCAAATAAAACCATACACTGTACCTGCTCATCCGCACTCTAAATATGTCATCTTTGTATTGTTGTTCATTCAGGTTTTGTAAGAGCTACCGAGGTGACGTTAGAAGAAGCCCAATGCCATCCCCGGCCTACAGTAGTAGCACTATCAGATGACCACCAATACCATCCATATTTTGTTATTCTCAACCGATGCAGTGGCACCTGTGAAACATCCAATCCATTCATCAAAGCTTGTCATCCGAAAGACTCAGTCTCACTTCGAGTCATGGTTCGAGATGAAGCTGGCAAGACAACGACAAGGACAGTTTTTAATCACACAGAATGCGAGTGTCGGTGTGTGAACAGGCCTGGATCATGTGATTGGTCAAAGCGAGGCCAGCACTGGAAAAGGGACAAGTGTGTATGTGCTGTTGGCGACAGACTTGGTGGACCAAACGTTAGTGAGCTTGGTAACCGAAAAGGTAAGCTGGGAAGACTTGAGAATGGGGTATAAATATGGCTGCACTGTAAAGAGCATTTAAAATAGTCTAGATAGACCATGCCTAGTTACTAGGCCTCTGTCTAGTAATATTATTATTATTATTATTATTATCTGTCTCTCACTGCCGCGCAGTCAGACTGATTTCGGTGATGTAACTGCAGTGACATTTCGGATACGTCACTGAAATTGGTCGTACCCAGGCTCTAATCAAAAGCAGCGGCCAAAGGTAAGAAGTCGTAGTGTACAGAGACTAGTCAAGCCTACACCTACTAAACGTTGCAAAATCCTTGAATTTCTTGCTCTATAAATCTTCCTGCAAACTGTCTTAATTACTAATTGTTGAATGTAACCTTGCAGGGGATGAAAAAGTTCCACTTGGATACATCATTGGTCTGGCTGCCATGGGATTGCTTGTGGTCTTTGTACTGGTAATAGATGCGATGTTATGTGCCAGGAAAGGTGTGGGAATGCTATTCTGTGCCACAAGCTGCTGCCGGAGAAGAGATGATCACAGTACAGGGACTGATAACAGAGCAGGTAAGCTTACTAATTCTGGTAGACTAGTTTCTACACAAACTAGGTTTTCTGCATTATGGATAAATCAACAGAAAGTTGATGTGATATGTGGTTCACCACGCAGGACTCAGGGTGGAAGGATTGAACTTCAGGATGTTTCAAGTTCTAGCCCTTTGTAGTGTCCAAGAGAAAATATAATTATTCCCTGAT
>JANUFV010046667.1:0-11274 GCA_024757865.1 Epizoanthus scotinus
TATTAAATTATACATATCTGTACACTAAAATAATATTATATGGTGAAATAAATATATGTTGTTGTTGTTGTTGTTGTGGCTGTGACTGTGACTGTCGATGTGGCTGTAGCTGTGGCTGTTGTTGTGGCCGTGGCTGTTGTTGTGGCTGTGACTGTCGATGTGGCTTTAGCTGTGGCTGTTGCTGTTGTTGTGGCTGTGACTGTGACTGTCGATGTGGCTGTAGCTGTGGCTGTTGCTGTTGTTGTGGCTGTGACTGTGACTGTCGATGTGGCTGTAGCTGTGGCTGTTGTTGTGGCCGTGGCTGTTGTTGTGGCTGTGACTGTCGATGTGGCTGTAGCTGTGGCTGTTGTTGTGGCTGTGGCTGTGGCTGTGGCTGTTGTTGTGCCCGGCCGTGGTTGTGGCTGTGACTGTGACTGTGACTGTGACTGTGACTGTGACTGTGACTGTGACTGTGACTGTGACTGTGACTGTGACTGTGACTGTTGCTGTGTCAGTGGCTGTAACTATCATTTAGAGTGTGACTGTGGCTGCTGCTACTGTTGTTGTTGTTGTTGTTATTGATGTTGTTGCTTCGTCGGCTACCGATGTTGCTGTTGTTGCTTTTGTTTTCTAAAGCAACAGTTGTTGCCTGAGATTTGTTATTTTAACTAAGCAACAAGAGCTAGCGTAATTCACTATTAGTCACGTAATGCTCTCCATATCTTCCCATATTTAGGGTGTCCCGCCGTTTGAAGAGAAGACGAGTTCAAATCTTTAGTGTTGGAGTTGGTCGATATTTTATGGCTAAGCAGCTGGATGCAATGGCTTCCAAACCACTCAAAGGACACGTCTTCACGTCTGACTTCAAGCAGTTGAAATACATTGCAAGCGATCTGAAAAAGTCTATTTGTAAGGGTGAGTAAGAACACTTCCAACTACGGTTTATTGTTGAGTACCGTATATTTCTTAAATTTAGCTGTTCCTAACTCCCTCTAATACGCCCCTACACTCCAAAATACATACGAATTAAGTAGGATTTCTCCAATCCTTTAAAGGGATAATGGGAGCTTTAAATTTTTTCAGTATTCATTGAAACTCGTTTACTTGGTAAATTGGTCAAACGAAAGTTGTAAATTTAATAATTTACCGCATATGTATTCCCTCTTGCACGTCCCTAGTGGAGAGGGAAGGCACTTATCCGACGAGTATTTAGAATGTCATAATTTAGAGGGGGCTTTTATACGAGGGATGAACTTCTAGTTTATTTTACTTTGTATCTATTGTGTAAATCTGGCTTCAAAAAGGAAGATGATGACCTACTTTTGCAGATCGGCATCCGCCATCATGAAAACATTTACAATCTCGTTTCCAGAGCCCACGTTTTTTAGGCCAGTTTCGAGGAACGAAGGGCTCTCTTGAATAAAGTACGAGCCAGCGCATGCGCAAACCGCTACTAACGGGCACACGGACAATCGCAATTCCTTATGAAGTAGTCTGCAGATCGTGGACTCGCTCGTGCTATATTCCAGAGACCTTCAATCATTCCTTGCAGGCCTAAAAATACGTGCGCTCTGGGAAGGAGATTGAAAATATTTCCGAATATTCTTTCACTTAGCGGACACCACGCACATGCGCAGTCGTAACTTCGTCCTGTTTGTTGGTTTAATGCAGACTTTAGTAATAATCTGGTGCATTATATAACTAGGCCAAAGACAAAGCCACAATTTCAGCTGTTAAAGGGAGAGTATCACGGCATAGCGCATGCGCACGTAATGTTTCTTAAATGAAACAAAGACGAGTTTATGCTAATAATAATGACTAATACAAGTTATAAACCTGTATTTCCCAATACACTATTTGGTCGGATGGCCTATCTAAGAAGGAGATTGAAGCAGATTGTATTAATGTGTTGTAAAGCGAATTTAGTGTTGGACCGTAGAACAATTTGTTTAAATAGCTCTCAAACGCATCAGGCCCCGACGAACCTGCTTAATGAAATTGTTCAGAAATAAAAAGAAAATCTGTAAACCGTGAAACTCTCGCTTTAATGTAGTACTGATAATAATTAATGTAGTACTGATGATAATTAATGTAGTACTGATGATAATTAATTATATCTGTTTTTTTAGGTGTTGGTGGAGGTTTGAGGCCAGCAAGCAAACGGCCCTGCCTCTGTGGCGTTCCGACTACTGGAAAACCAGGAAAACCAGGTACTTTTGCTTCTATTTTCTCTTGCAATAACAAACTGGATGAAAATCGTTTAGAAACAGATAAATTATTACACACTGCCCGTGGTCAGGGATGTTAAGCCGTCGGTCTAGTCTCTCGACGTTTTATCGGGAGACTTGAAAGAAGCCATGCACTGGTGTCATGCTCGGTCAACTTATCTGTGCATGCAGCTTATTCCCGCTTGCTGTACGCTGTGTTCTGAGGTCACACATTGTCACATTTATCTTATGGTAATTCCTCAGAAATAGAAGCCAATTTCACATCTTCCGTTATGATAAAATGTAACAAAAAGGTCGTTATAAATTATAGATGTCCAGTATTGCCGAATGATATTAGAGACTCCTCTCTGAATGTACCTTTCAATGTTTAACAAATAAACATTCTTATATTTATGCTAAATCTTGCATTTTAACGAAAAGGAGTCTAAGTTATCTATATTATTGTTGTCGTTGCTTAGTCCTTTAAGTGGTATTTTCTGTTTGCTTCAAGGAACCAAACCAACAAGGCCCAAACCTGGTAAAACAACTGTTAAAACTGTTAAACCAGTAAAACCAGGAAAGCCAGGAAAACCAGGAAAACCAGGAAAGCCAGGACAGCCTGGTGGACCAGCTGGACCAGGTGGACCGGGTGGCCCAGGAGGGCCGGGAGGACCAGGCGGCCCAGGTGGACCAACCAAACCTAAACCAGGTCAAACTACGAAGCCTACCAAGAAGCCCACCAAGAAACCAGGTAAACATTCTGGGAGAAAGAAATAGTGCCACAGTGTCGGTTAAAAATATGTATAAAACCATTTTGAATGCAACCTTTTCAACTAATTCTGATCACTATTACTATCTTATAAAAAAAACAGGAACTCCTGGAGGGCCAGGTGGACCAAGTGGGCCAGGGGGTCCAGGAGGCCCTGGAGGCCCTGGAGGTCCAGGTGGACCAAGCGGTCCTGGTGGACCAAAAGGCCCAGGTGGTCCAGGTGGTCCCAGCGGACCTGGAGGCCCAGGTGGACCAACTACTAAACGGCCAGGATCTCCAGGAGGACCAGGAGGCCCTGGTGGACCAGGAGGCCCTGGTGGACCCGGCGGACCTGGTGGACCAACAACAAAAAAACCAGGTAAACCAGGAGGACCAGGTGGACCAGGAGGTCCAGGTGGTCCAGGTGGCCCTGGTGGCCCTGGAGGGCCTGGAGGTCCCGGTGGAAAAACGACTCCAAAACCAGGAAAGACTACAAGACCAACAACACCCACGAAGAAACCCGGAAAACCTGGAGGGCCAGGTGGACCAGGAGGACCGGGTGGTCCTGGTGGTCCAGGAGGCCCTGGAGGCCCCGGTGGACCAGGTGGACCAGGAGGACCAGGAGGACCAACAAAACCTAAACCAGGTAAAACAACAAAGCCCACCAAAAAGAAACCAGGAAAGCCAGGTGGACCAGGAGGTCCGAATGGGCCTGGAGGACCAGGTGGTCCAGGAGGGCCTGGTGGTCCTGGAGGTCCTGGTGGTCCTGGTGGTCCTGGTGGACCGACTACAAAACGACCAGGTGTGCCAACTAGACCTACGACACCAACAAAAAAGAAACCAGGAAAACCAGGAGGACCCGGAGGACCTAAAGGACCTGGTGGTCCTGGTGGACCTGGAGGACCTGGGGGACCAGGTGGACCAGGTGGACCAGGTGGACCAGGAGGTCCTGGTGGTCCTGGCGGTCCTGGCGGTCCCACCACCGCAAAACCGGGTAAAACAACAAAACCAACCACACCAACCAAAAAGAAGCCTGGAACACCTGGAGGCCCCGGTGGGCCAGGTGGACCTGGTGGGCCAGGTGGACCAAGTGGACCAGGTGGGCCAGGAGGTCCTGGAGGACCAGGTGGACCTAGTGGCCCTGGAGGTCCAGGAGGCCCAGGAGGACCAACAACTAAGAAACCAGGTCGCCCAGGAGGACCAGGAGGACCAGGTGGTCCTGGTGGTCCTGGTGGACCAGGTGGACCTGGAGGACCAACAACGAAGAAACCAGGTAAACCAGGTGGTCCAGGTGGTCCCGGAGGACCTGGTGGTCCTGGTGGACCAGGAGGACCAGGAGGCCCTGGGGGACCAGGTGGCCCAGGCGGTCCTGGTGGACCAGGTGGACCAACGAAACCTAAGCCAGGCAAGACAACTAAACCAACTACAGCGCCTAAAAATGTACCTGGCAAACCAGGAGGTCCTGGAGGTCCAGGTGGCCCAGGAGGTCCCGGTGGACCAAGTGGGCCTGGTGGTCCTGGTGGGCCTGGAGGTCCAACAACCAAAAAACCAGGGAAACGTACAAAACCAACAAAACCAACCAAGAAGCCAGGCACACCAGGCGGTCCAGGCAGACCAGGTGGCCCTGGTGGTCCTGGTGGCCCGGGTGGACCTGGTGGACCTGGAGGCCCAGGGGGACCGACAACGATAAGACCAGGACAAAAAACTACACCCACAAAGAAGAAGCCAGGTACACCAGGTGGGCCAGGGGGACCAGGAGGTCCAGGGGGTCCAAATGGACCTGGAGGTCCAGGAGGACCAGGTGGTCCAGGTGGGCCTGGAGGTCCTGGCGGACCTGGTGGGCCAGGTGGACCAAAAACTAACAAACCAGGGAAAAAACCAACAAGTAAGAAACCAGGCCAACCCGGAGGACCAGGAGGTCCAGGTGGACCCGGAGGCCCTGGTGGACCAGGAGGTCCTGGTGGACCAACAACCAAAACCCCAGGAGAAAAAACTACACCAACCAAAAAGAAACCAGGAAAGCCCAGTGGGCCAGGGGGACCAGGTGGTCCAGGTGGTCCAAATGGTCCCGGAGGTCCTGGAGGACCAGGAGGCCCAGGAGGACCAGGAGGTCCTGGGGGCCCTGGAGGACCAGGTGGTCCAACAACTAAAAGACCAGGCCAAAAAACTACACCCACAAAGAATAAACCAGGCAAGCCAGGAGGTCCGGGAGGTCCAGGTGGCCCTGGTGGTCCAGGTGGCCCTGGTGGTCCAGGTGGTCCCGGAGGACCAGGAGGGCCAACTACACGAAAACCAGAGAAGAAAACCACAACGAAAAAACCAGGTAAACCAAGTGGCCCAGGAGGACCAGGTGGACCAGGAGGGCCCGGTGGACCTGGTGGTCCAGGAGGCCCAGGAGGCCCAAGAGGACCAACAACCAAGATACCAGATCAGAAAACTACACCTACAAAAAAGAAACCAGGTACACCAGGTGGGCCAGGAGGGCCAGGTGGGCCAGGAGGACCAAGTGGACCTGGAGGGCCAGGAGGACCAGGAGGGCCTGGAGGCCCAGGGGGGCCTGGAGGTCCTGGCGGACCAGGTGGACCAACTACTAAAAGGACAGGTCAAAAAACTACACCGACAAAGAAGAAACCAGGCAAACCTGGAGGACCAGGTGGGCCAGGTGGACCAGGTGGGCCAGGTGGACCTGGTGGTCCTGGAGGACCAGGCGGCCCAAACGGACCGAAAACTAAGAGGCCAGGACAGAAAACTACACCCACAAAGAAAAAACCAGGCAAACCTGGAGGACCAGGAGGACCAGGAGGACCTGGTGGACCCGGTGGACCTGGTGGGCCAGGAGGACCAGGAGGTCCTAATGGACCAACAACTAAAAGGCCAGGGCAGAAAACTACACCTACAAGAATGAAGCCAGGCAAACCTGGTGGACCAGGTGGACCAGGTGGTCCAGGAGGACCAAGTGGACCTGGAGGTCCTGGAGGGCCAGGAGGACCTGGAGGCCCAGGGGGTCCTGGTGGACCAGGAGGACCTGGTGGTCCAACAACTATAAGACCAGGACAGAGAACCACACCAACAAAAAAGAAGCCTGGTACACCAGGAGGACCTGGAGGTCCAGGTGGCCCGGGTGGTCCAGGGGGACCTGGAGGCCCCGGAGGACCAGGAGGACCAACTAAACCAACAAAAAAACCAGGCAAACCAGGTGGACCAGGAGGACCAAATGGTCCAGGAGGACCCGGTGGACCAGGAGGGCCTGGTGGACCTGGTGGTCCTGGAGGACCAAGCGGCCCGAACGGACCGAAAACTAAGAGGCCAGGACAGAAAACTACACCCACAAAGAAAAAACCAGGCAAACCTGGAGGACCAGGAGGACCAGGAGGACCTGGTGGACCCGGTGGACCTGGTGGGCCTGGAGGACCAGGAGGTCCCAATGGGCCAACAACTAAGAGGCCAGGGCAGAAAACTACTCCTACCAGAAGGAAACCAGGCAAACCTGGTGGACCAGGAGGACCAAATGGACCTGGAGGACCAGGTGGTCCAGGAGGGCCCGGTGGTCCTGGAGGTCCTGGCGGTCCTGGTGGTCCTGGTGGACCGACTACAAAACGACCAGGTGTGCCAACTAGACCTACGACACCAACAAGGAAGAAACCAGGAAAACCAGGAGGACCAGGAGGTCCAGGTGGCCCAGGAGGGCCAGGCGGACCTGGTGGTCCAGGGGGTCCAGGCGGTCCGGGAGGACCAACAACGAACAGGCCAGGGCAAAGAACTACACCTACAAGAAGGAAGCCAGGCAAACCAGGTGGGCCAGGAGGACCAGGGGGACCAGGAGGTCCAAACGGACCTGGAGGTCCTGGAGGGCCAGGCGGTCCAGGAGGTCCTGGAGGTCCAGGTGGTCCAACAACTACACGACCAGGACAAAGAACTACTCCCACAAAGAAGAAGCCAGGAAAACCAGGTGGCCCAGGAGGACCGGGCGGCCCTGGTGGTCCAGGAGGACCAGGAGGACCAGGTGGACCTGGAGGACCAGACGGACCAACCACAGCAAGAAAACCAGGGCAGAAAACCACAACGAAGAAACCAGGTAAACCAGGTGGACCTGGAGGACCAAGTGGCCCAGGAGGACCAGGCGGACCTGGTGGTCCAGGTGGACCAGGAGGCCCAGGAGGACCCACAACAGTAAGGCCAGGGCAGAAAACCACACCAACGAAAAGAAAACCAGGGACACCCGGTGGACCAGGAGGACCAGGAGGACCAGGTGGTCCGAACGGACCTGGAGGTCCTGGAGGACCAGGTGGACCTGGAGGTCCAGGCGGTCCAGGAGGACCTGGAGGTCCAGGTGGTCCAACAACTAAACGGCGAGGACAAAGGACTACACCCACAAAGAAGAAGCCTGGCACTCCAGGAGGCCCAGGAGGCCCAGGTGGTCCAGGTGGACCTGGTGGTCCTGGAGGGCCTGGGGGACCAGGAGGACCAAGTGCACCAACAACACCCACCAAGAAAAGGCCAGGTACACCTGGTGGACCGGGAGGTCCAGGTGGGCCAGGAGGACCAGGAGGACCAGGTGGTCCGGGTGGGCCAGGAGGACCTGGAGGCCCAGGGGGTCCCAGTGGTCCTGGTGGTCCAGGAGGACCAGGTGGCCCAACAACTAAGAAACCAGGAGTACCAACAAGACCGACAACACCACCAAAAAAGAAACCAGGTACACCAGGTGGTCCAGGTGGACCAGGTGGACCAGGAGGACCAGGTGGACCAAGTGGACCTGGAGGACCAGGAGGTCCAGGTGGGCCAACAACAAAGAAACCTGGACAACCAACCACACCCACCAAAAAGAAACCTGGAACCCCAGGTGGTCCTGGTGGACCAGGAGGCCCTGGCGGTCCAGGTGGACCAGGTGGACCAGGAGGTCCTGGTGGACCAGGTGGTCCAGGAGGACCAGGTGGACCTGGTGGACCAGGTGGACCAGGTGGACCTACTAAGAAAACTCCAAAACCAAAGAAAACTACGACACCAACCAAAAAGAAAACTAAAGGAACAAAGAAACCTGGTAGTCCTGGAGGGCCAGGTGGACCAGGAGGACCAGGCGGACCAAGTGGGCCAGGAGGTCCAGGTGGTCCAGGAGGACCAACAACAGCTAGTCCAGGTGTGTCAACGCGACCAACAAAACCAACAAAGAAACCCGGTAAACCTGGAGGACCTGGAGGACCAGGTGGTCCTGGAGGGCCAGGAGGACCTGGTGGGCCAGGTGGACCCGGTGGTCCAGGTGGACCAACCACTCCAAAGCCTGGTGTATCAACAGGACCAACAAAGCCAACAAAGAAGCCTGGCAAACCTGGTGGGCCAGGTGGACCAGGAGGTCCTGGTGGACCGGGTGGACCAGGTGGTCCTGGTGGACCAGGAGGACCTGGCGGACCGACTACTCCTCGACCTGGTGTATCTACGCGACCAACCAAACCAACAAATAAACCTGGCAGACCAGGTGGACCAGGAGCCCCCGGTGGACCTGGTGGCCCAGGAGGACCTGGAGGACCAGGAGGACCAGGTGGTCCAGGTGGACCAGGTGGACCAGGAGGACCAACCACTAAGAAGCCACGTCCAGGAGCAAAAACAACAACTAAGAAACCCGGATCTCCAGGTGGACCTGGTGGACCAAAAGGACCAGGAGGACCAGGTGGACCAGGAGGCCCAGGTGGCCCAGGAGGACCCGGTGGTCCAGGAGGACCTGGGGGACCAACCACAAAGTAAGTTGATGTCTCGGGAAAGTCATGAAGGCAAGTTTTTGTTATTGGGAAGAGGTGCGTTTAGTTTCAACCTCCACTCCATTTCGGACAGATCATTTTTGCCTTTAAAGTAATTGCCATTCCAGATTGATTAGAGTCATCAGCCTGATATATAATACATCGTTTGACACTATTGTACAATTTCCGTACTGGCGCGTACTCAATTATGCATGCAGGCTAGTGAACAATTTATTGCTTTCCACGGCTCTTACCCTAAACATAACCCGTGGAAAGCAATAAATTGTTCACAACCTTCATGCATAATTAAGAAGGCGCCTGAAAATAAACTTTTCCGGCACTATTTACATCACGTTGCAATAAACGTAGCAGAATAACAAAAAACTTGTTTGAAGTTGAATTTGTTTTTATCATTTAGTTTTTTAGATCTATTGTAACAGTGTTTTAAATATTGTCATAATATTTATTTAAAAGTGTTTTGTAATAAAGCCGTAATAAAGCGTTTTCGCTGATGATGCCTTGTCTAGTATATTTTTAAAAACAATAGCTAGTGATGATTGATAGCTAATGATAGAGAAGATGCGTTAATGATATGGATTGATGACAAGTGATGGCAAATGACAGATTAGGAAATGTAATGATAAGGAGCTATGACAGGTGATAGCCAATGATAGAGGGACAGTTCTAATCGATCTAACTTAAAAAAAATTAATATATTTAATCGAAGTAACCTCTAATTCATTGTATATTTATCTATCTATTAGGAAACCAGGTCAACCAGGAGGTCCCGGAGGGCCGGGAGGACCCGGTGGACCTGGAGGACCTGGTGGTCCTGGAGGACCAACGACCAAGAAACCAGGTACCCCAAGTGGCCCAGGTGGCCCAGGAGGCCCAGGAGGCCCAGGAGGACCTGGTGGGCCAGGTGGACCAGGCGGTCCAGGTGGCCCAACTACTAAGAAACCAGGTAAACCAGGCAAACCTGGTGGACCCGGTGGTCCGGGAGGACCAGGTGGTCCAGGAGGACCAGGTGGGCCAGGAGGACCAACTACTAAGAAACCAGGAAGCCCAGGAGGCCCCAGTGGTCCAGGCGGCCCTGGAGGACCCGGTGGACCCGGCGGACCAGGTGGACCTGGCGGTCCAGGAGGCCCAGGCGGCCCCGGTGGACCAACAACAAAGAAACCAGGTACTCCTGGAGGACCAGGTGGACCGGGTGGACCTGGAGGTCCTGGAGGACCAGGAGGACCTGGTGGACCAACTACACAAAAACCAGGAAAACCGGGAGGACCAGGGGGACCAGGAGGACCTGGAGGCCCCGGTGGCCCAGGTGGACCAGGTGGACCAGGAGGACCATGTAATCATGGAAAGAAACCAGGAATTTCGACACCGAAACCAACAACTGGTGTTCCATGTTACACTGTACCACCTGGTATGTATCGACTGTAATACCAAGAAGCCTATAATTATAACACCTACAACAACCAGACATGTGTTCCATATACGGAATAATACCAGAATGATTTTATTAGGAGCTTATTGAAACGACTAATAGCCTGGGATTGCAGAAACAGAAACAGGATAGACTTGTCAGACCTGTTACTCCTTTTGACAACTTGGCCCTTTTATCTTATGTAGATATTGCATCTCCTTTCCAGTGGCATCCACTTTTCAAAATAAATAGTGTGCATTGAAGGTCATATCTCTTTAGAAGTCTCAATCACTCCGTCAGTTTCTGTGACGTTGGGAATTCTGGAGTCAATTCTTATTTATTCATAGTTGAATATCTATCGGATAAATCCAATCAGGTTTCATTGTTACTTCGTAGGTTTTACAATTGTCAGGAAGCCTACAAAGAAACCAGGGCCAACATCACCAGTGACTCGTCCGACTAAGAAACCAGGAGCAACGACCAAGCCCAAGCCAATCACAACCAGTGAGTAGCAACCTTTATATCGGGGGGAGGGGTGGTGCTAGTCTTTTGATCAGGGGAAAAAGTGATGCGAGTCATTCGATCGGGGGGGGGGGGAGTGATGCAAGTCATTTGATCAGGGGGAGGGGTGGTGCGAGTCATTCGATCGGGCGAGGAGTGGTGCAAGTTATTCGATCGGGAGGAGGAGTGGTGCGAGTCATTCGATCAGGGGGAGGAGTGGTGCAAGTCATTTGATCAGGGGGAGGGATGGTGCAAGTCATTCGATTGGGGGGAGGGGTGGTGCGAGTCATTCGATCAGGGGAAGGGGTGGTGCAAGTCATTCGATCGGAGGGAGGGGTGGTGCGAGTCATTCGATCGGCTAGCGCGTAGCTATCTCAAAGTTTACAAGCTGTAATGGACCCAGTTATTGAACAAGTGGATAGCGCTTAACCGGTGGATAAAATCAGCTAATTAACTAATCAGCTAATTAGTTAACTAGCTGGCTAAGGATTTCTACTCTAGATAGTGGCATCGAGTCTTTGATTAACCATGAGCTGCACTTTAATATATTATGCTATCAAGGACGTAGGAATGGTATTTTGGCGATCGCTAAATTTTAAACTATAAAACGGGCTTACAAGCCCAACGCGGCTGGCATTACGGGCTTACAAGCCCAACGCGGCTGGCATTACGGGCTTACAAGCC
>JANUFV010046778.1:0-11273 GCA_024757865.1 Epizoanthus scotinus
ACTAATAGCACTACAGGTATTTCTATCACAAAATTCACTTAAACTGTTCATTTAAAAGGCATTTTAACAGCGATCGGTCATGGTATACATGCTAGTTCAATTTATTTCTCAGATAGTATCGATTCTTTCCGAAAGAAATTAAATACAAAAACACTTTTGTTAATACTAAACTAAGATATAAGACCCTGTTCTTTGGGAGAGGCGATATTTTGATCAGCAGATAAACTATTATCTTTGTCAATATTTTGGAGTAGTTTTACAATAATTCGAATTTCGTATAACCTTAACAGAAAGTATAAAGCTTAGAGTTTTGGCGTACCATTGTTAATGAAAAAAGTAGCCTTGTGTTTTTTTTGACGGGGGGGAGGGGGGGAGAGAGATATCGCAAAATTGAAGAGTATAATTTGCGGCAGTTTTGTATAGTTTTAGGGCATCATTTTTAGACCTGTGTATTTTTTAAGGGTACGATTTTGATATTGTTTATGTTTGTAAGAATGCCACATTTATGTCACTTGCACAAGTTTAATGCAAAAAGCCTGGCAAAAATTTCCTGTGAAATGCATTTTTTGATAGCAACGTAAATTACTCGCGTGCTAAAAA
The DNA here is from genome assembly GCA_024757865.1 of Epizoanthus scotinus. NCBI lineage: Eukaryota > Metazoa > Cnidaria > Anthozoa > Zoantharia > Epizoanthidae > Epizoanthus > Epizoanthus scotinus. Next base: position 601 of record JANUFV010046778.1, read on the forward strand.
CACACTGATCAATACCTACCGCGAATTCATCTTTTCAGTCTTTGCTGTATCAATATTTCTTGTAATTTGTTGGGCACTCATTCTCAAGAAATTACCTGTTTCTCCAAAGGAACAAGCTTTGTATTTTTTAGGTACCAAAATTTGGTATCTTTTTTGGTTTAGGGTTAAACTTAACTTTCGGACCCACCGTCATTTTATTTCAGGAGTTTCTGCCCTTGGACTGTGTAATTGTATCTACAGATTAATGCTAATAGTTTCTGATTGAAGCAGCGAATCGTAAATTAATCGCGTCTGAAATACATTCAGTGCTAAAGAATACTATTCAGAAACAACGAAAATAACAGAAAAAAATGAACGCAAATTATAATGTATATTGACATAATTTATTTGTTTTTAGTTCTGTCGTAAAATCTTCCACGTTCACATATTAAAGATGGCGAATTATTTACTAAAATTTCATTTTGGAGCAATTCAGTAACAGACGCCCAGCCCAAACTCGTAAACTGTTCTATTAAACGAAGTACATGAAAAACTGTCGGATGTAATATTTGCTAAATATTCAACTAGATTTTCAGAAAAATATTTTTCAACCTGCTCGTTAATGGCAAAAATATTTTTATCAGAATTCGTTATAGAGCGAAACCAAACTGCTCCCAAAACCTCGCAAAGAACACTTATCGACGCAACAGCCATATTTAATTTGAGATGAAGCTCCACTTACTGGATGAAATACTTCTCAATATGAAATAAGAACGATAGGCAACATAAACGCTTTATACAAGTTGATTGTTAAAGCCTCAAACGTTTTCAAATACAACCGCTAGAACTCTTGGTGACTTTTAGTATAGAAAACGTTTAAAGTTTAACAAGCAACTTTGGTATAGCTTTTATGTACTTTGTTATCGTTCTAAACCTTTTCCACTACAGCGAATACTTTAGTTTTAATCCCTAATATAATAACTCAGTTTCATGATTTCTTGATTTATAAATCACCTACAGAACTTTAAAATGATAAATGTGTAAAGAGAATTGTACTAAATCGAGTAGCAACAGAAATCTGAACATGTCCAAATCAATAATGGTTTTAAAAATTGTGTTTTACTTACCCCACTATTGCGCTGCAAAGTACAGTCGATACAAAAAAGACCGCTTCAAATGTCTTCGTACACATTTCGAACTCCGGCCAAAGCCACCTGAAAAAATGTTGTAAGAAACAGATTTCTATAAACGGAAAACCCAGTCAAGTCCGCAATATGTCGTGAAGAAGAAGAAGAAACGAAAAAAACAACTGTACTCTTGACGTTGGCACATGTCGATTAGAAATAAAACATTTTGACATTAACTTTTCTTGACAATTCAAATTGTCGAGTTTATCCCCTATTAAGCCAAACACCGACCAGATCAGAATTATCATACCGGATATGAAAGTTGAAAAGTGATCACAGTTCAAACAAGTACCAATATTTGACACAGTTTCCAATTAAATTTAGGAGATTAGTTATTTTCAACGCCTTCGCATTGACGCCGGTTAGTCTTATTAGAACAAAATCGAAATCATTGATATTTAAACAGCACTTGGGTGAATAATTTTGCTAGAATAAATACTAGATTCACCCCATGACACACACAGTAAGGACCCTATAATTTAACCGTTAAATGGAAAACCACTCGCTCCTTTATCCAAAAAATATATACCGGATACATAAGTGTTACTAGGACAATAAAAGTGTATTTTGACTTAGAAAAACTCCTCGGAATCCTCCAATTTGAGAGGAAAGACAAAAAATCAAGCAATTATTTTTATCACAATATTGGAAAACGCAAAAAAACTGAACAAACACTCGTAAGTACACCTGCGCTCGAGCGGAGCGAGCCGACTACACCTTGAAAAAACTGTTAGTATTAAATGATAATTCTAAAGAAAACATTTCACCTTTTTGTCCCTAGTTCTCTAATTGATCCGACATGATCTTCTTTCTTATAATCGTATAAAACGCAAAATATATTGTCTCATTCGCATACCATATATCGAACCAATCAATATAAAGAATGGTTTCGGTTTGTATTTGCTGAAAGGAATAAACTAACAACACAAAACTTTGGGACTAAAGTATAATATAAATGCAACGAGGCCAACTTTTTAAGGGAAATCAATTTTTGGTCAGCACTCCAAAATTGTACTTTTTTTTCTGCTACTACTGAATTAGTGTTTGTCTTTTACGGTTTAAACTCTTAAAATCATTTTTTTATTCCTAGATTGTTGATTTTGAGGACCATATGTGTATTTTTTATGTTCTTTTCAACACCTATTCGAGAGTTGGTTAACCACGGTGTCCATATGGGTCCAATATATGCACTCAGATTGCTTACTGATCACTCTGCCTTAATTTGACTCAAGATCAGCCAGGAAGCAATCACTGACAATGAAATTAGATTTTCCAGCGCTTGAAGAAAACAGTTTACGTATTATCAAGATAATTATCTCAAGACACACATAAATTAAAATATCCAAAAGATTGTAACCTAGTTATTTAAACTGCGTTTCCCGCAAATTTCTTTCGAAAGCAAGAATCATACGTTGCGAACTCCCGAACAAAGGCGCAGAAGATATTTTCCTCGCCCTGATATGAGAATATATAATTTTATTGAAATGTGATATTGCAATATAAACTGTGCTTAAATTGGATTATTTATCTAAATATTGTTTTAGGCCAGCAATATTTGAATTTTCCGTAATGTCATGCAGTTTAGTTTTGTTAATAACTGCCACCAGGACGAGTGTTAAATTGATTATTAGTCCTTCAAATATGATACTATCACTAATCAGATTAGATGTAAAGATTTCAGGTGATTTATTCCAAACACATTGCAAATGTCAGCTAAATCTTCACATTGCGCGATTTTTGAATCAAAATCTTCTTGGTTGACTAAACATTCGAGTATTGAATTGACCAGTTGATGAACAGCTAAATGGCGGGAAATGTGTCGCGGCGCGCTCTCAATATTGAGTTGTGGCGCGAAAATTGACCCGCGCGCCGTCTATCTCGCTTCACCTGTATTCGTATTTAACGAGAAGTACTAAGGAAAGAAAGATATTTTTTGTTTTTGTGTCTTGTGCAAATTTTGTTTTACGCATTCTGCCGTATGTTCGCCATTTCGTTGTTGAAGAATCTCAATCAGATAAATGTGGTGCTAACAAATATCAAATATCAAAATACATCTCCTCGCATTGAGAACAAGCGACGCGGAACATTAAACCCGCCAAAATATCAGGCATTGTGATCACCTCGTGTCGCTCGCGGGAAATATGTACACGTTTTCTTTTTAATATGAACCAATAAATTGTGATTGAGCCTCAATGTTCTAATTTTTTAAGAAAATTCGAGCCTCAATTGATCTTAAATTGTTCTTGTGTAGAGACTTTTTATGATATCGCTCGCTCTGAATTCGTCGACTGTAAAAACAGTAAGGTATTTGTATCCCAACATCTGCGCTGGTTTCTGGACAAGCTATGTATTTTACTGTGCGAAGAACCTCGATAACATATCTGTATGTATATTTTGCGCTATACAAGCAATAAAGTTATTATTATTATTATTTTCATTATTATATATAGTTGCATTCTTAAATACGCGTTTGAATCCGAGCCTCGATTGTTCTTACGTTGTTCTTAATATTTAGGCAAATTCGAGCCTCATTGTTCTTATAAAATAGTTCTTATAAAAAAACGTGTATTTGGTTGTTAAACTCGTTATAACTTCCCATTAATACGAACACTAGTCCATTATACTTTTCTAGTATATCTAATCTAACAAAACAAAACAAAACTTCCAAAAAGTTCAATAAATTCTCTCATGCCCCTAATTGTTAAGAATTTCCTTTTCGCGTCAATAAATGATAGAATTACAATGGAGCAACAATTTCCCCACCTATAACATTTAAAGGGAGCAGTTCAAATATTTCAATAACCGGAAAAGATGGATTTTTTTTAGTAGACTTACCCTTTAAGAGCCTTGTGTACTTATGTGAGACAGAGTTTGACATTCACTTCAATCTATGCAAACATTTCTGGCCCTAGGAGTCACCTCCAACATCAGAATCAACAACTGATAAAATAAAAGTCGAGCCAAGCTTGTTGGCAATGTGATTGGTTCAATACTTACTGGTTATGAGGTGATATCCACGAATTTGACCTTATATGGAAAAACATCTGTTTCCAAAAAAATCAGGTGTTTCTTTAAAGGGTTCCTCTAGTGAAAAATAAAATTTTCAGAAGTAAAAAGGATATAGTTCGAGAGTCTGAAAACCAACTTCTTTTGATTTAAAGCAGTAAGGGCTGCAAGGAGCAAGTCATCAAAATCACTTGTTTACAATTTGAAATCTGCTATTTTGTGTGCAGTTGCCAAGTTGTGACGACACAAGAAGTACTCTCCCGTCTTCCTTGTTTGGAAACCCTGGAAAATGGCGAATTGTGCTGCAATCGACTGCCGAAATCATGCAAGACACAAACAAGAAGCTGTAACTTTTCATAAACGTCCTATTGAAAACCGTTCAAGAATTCGAAAGAGGTGGTCTGATGCTTCAAACTGACAAGACTCCCCAAAGAATGTCCGAGTTGTTTTACCAAAATATTTTGCCCAAATAACCTCCATAGCAAGTTATTTTCGAAAATCATCATCAAAGATTCAGCAGCGCTTCCGTTTCTTCGAAATCAAGGAAAGTTTAATAAAGGCCATTTTGGCGCCTTGTCGCTGCCGAGGATAGGGAAAATGATGCATTTTGTTTTCGCTCGTATAGGTGAACGCGATAATATCTATCAATGTAATTTGAACACATCATAATACATCTCTTGCCTTTTGTAAAGCACTAAATTGTTATCGGAAAGCTGCTGTTATTACAATGTTGAAGGCATATTCTAATTTAATGTAATTGTCTAGCTGTGAAAGGTATATCTCTACCCCTGGTTTGTAATATCTCGCGATAAATAAACAAAAACTAAGCTGCATCTTAAAAACGGAAGTATCCGGTACAAGACTTGAGGGGCTATGTCACGGTACTGCGCATGCTCTCTAGTCATGTCAGAAGGAAAGCCTCCACAGTCATGAAACACAAGTTGTAAGCTCGACAGGATAACAAGAATGATAAAATGGTTATATATTGTGAAAACAACGTGTCTAAATACAAGAAACATAATTTTAACAGCGAAGTGGATTTAACATATTTAATGAGAGTTTGCAATCCGTTTTAATCTTCCCCAATTGTAACCATCCACGTTCCTTTACGACTTATCATAATCTCTTTTAGGTTTTTCTACCACGGTAAGCAGTTATTTTTAAATTTCCTTTGATTTGTGGAGAATATTCGTGACATAGCCCCTTTAAAACCCTTTCCAAAAGGAGTCAACCATTTCGCAGGACTAAAAGGGTGGTATAGTCCTTCTGTATTTGTTTGGCAGCAAGTATAGATTGGGTTTTATTTTATTTTTATTTTGTGTAGAATGGAGTCTCTATTCTCCTGTGAATTAATTTATACTCAATAACTCTAAGTTTAGTGCTTTTGGTTATTTGGAAAGCTAACAAATATGCATTTAGCTTGAACTCTATTTTGGGTTTCGTTTAGTTTTTGCAACCATTTTATTTTAACTTTCGCAGGGTGCAGAGTTTTTTTTGTTTGGTGTGCCGCGTTTTGATTTGCGAAATTCTAAAAATAACATGTTTTTGTTTTTTTAGCCATTCATGCATGAACGAGACAAAAAGGCCTCCCATTTCGCTGCCTTGTCGGATGTATTTTCTCAGTTCTATATGAGAATTAAAACACAAAATATAGATTTCTATATGTCTATGGCTATTCACTGGTTTGGTATATACTAAAACAATTATTCCCTGAAGTGGAGGTGAGTAGTAGTGAATATTTACCGAGCCGCTTCGGCAAGGTAAATACCCATTGCTACGAACCGACAAATATAATTTGGACATATCATAATACATCCCTTATTAATAGGAATTATTGGAAGCAGCTGGAAGTATGGAATAGTTTTCCCATCGGTAGATTTTCAATTCTGGGATCTCTGGACGAGTTCAAAGCAGGCAAGCTGCAGTCTCCGCTTCACCAACGGTCGAAGTCTCAAAATACACCTCAGCAATTTTCACACATTAGAATATAAAGATTGTGCTTTAAAAATACATTAGTTTCAACTTTAAATTGCATGTACTAATGGGCTTCCAGGGTGCCGGAAGTTAGTACAAATGAGCTCTTTCGTTCAAGCGCTGCAACTCGGGTAACTGTAGCAGCCGAAAACATTGTAATATTAAACAGCAGTTTCTGATAACAATTTAGTGCTTTACAAAGAGCAAAAGATGTATTATGCTGTGTCCAAAGTACATTGATAGATTCAGTTATCGCGTTCACACGTACGAGCGAAACCAAAATGCACGGAACTTTTCACAAATGCTGACGTTGCGATAATGCCGTGATTTATCTTCCCGAGTCTTTCTCTAACCTAAATTCAAAATGGCAGCCGACATGCCTTATTAGGCGCATGCTCAAGGGTGCATTCAAGCTTTTCTTCCGCGGGCGTCGTTGCAGTGTGGACGGAAAACATGTTATCCTTTCGTTACTGTTAATTCTGGCCATATCATTGATACACTATATATAAGAACGTTTTCCTGCTCCAACGAAGGGTTAACGCTCGAAACATCAGCTTAAACCTACCACCCTCACGGCGAACAGCATAACATCAACTCCTACAGTTGATTAAATCAATCTTGATTTGACCTATTCGCCGACGTAGAATCCCTATTTTGTTTTTAAAACTAGTCTACCAGAGTTTAAGAACGTCTTTGCCAAAGCCATTATAACATACCCTGGTACTAGGTATACTGAACCCACGCTGATATTAACATCACGTTACTCGTCAGAACAAACAGGTAATGACTTGACCGAATAAATTGAAGGGAAATTTTTGTTTATATTTTTATCTCAAATGTCAATTTCTGTGTATTTGGTAGCTTCTTAAAAGCACTTTGGGTGTTAAAAGTGGAAAATGTTACATTGAAATTGACATTGTAGCTGAAATATATGGGATACCCACCTGAATTGTGTCACCTACTTTATTCGTGTCAGTGCAGGTTCCAGGGGGTGGGTAGGTCAATTATAAAATTGCTGAGCATGAATTTTGATCTTGTTTTGTAATTAGACATCAGTGATAATCAGGAGGTTGGTGTGTTTGACATTGGTCATGTGACCAGATATGCCCTACCCAAACCTTGAGTTGACAATTAAATATTTGCAAAACCTAAGGTTTCTGAAGATCTCTGTAGGATTTTTTCTTATGAAAGTTAGAGTAGTCATTAGGTTATTTGGCTAGCTAGCCCAGTGGACTGGCTTTCAGTTTTGGTAGGTTGGGTGTTGTTAAGGCTTCATTTGTCATGTACTGTCCACACTGAGAAGATGTCGATTTTATCGTAAACGGAGTATTTGAAATGGGAATAAATATTTTAAAACACAGTGCTGTTTTTTTCCTGTGGCCTAAACTGTAAAACATAATTTGTCGAGTTGTCGAGGACCCATCATACCGTTTTATCAGATATTTTTGCAGTAGAATGATCGTCCGGGTTAGTGTAATCCTGAGAAGGACTGTTGTTGGTGACTGACGTTTCGACAACCTTTGCAACTGTGGAAGTAATCTTCAGATTCAATAGAGCAAAGTCGGTCATGTGGGCGGTATTTATACCGTTAGTGTATTGTATTTAGTCAGTGTCATTAGCGTTGCGGTCTCGTTTCATGCGGCGGTCTTATACTCATGATTTGGTCTAATTAGCGGTAGTCGTGTGTTCGCCTTGTTGTGTGTCAGTAATTAGTCTTTAGTAAGGAGCAGGTAGGGTTTTACAGCGGTTGAGCGGTCTGAGAGACCGACACAAGACAAACCACACGACTACTGCTAATTAGATAAACACAGACCATGTATCGAGTACGGAGCCCAGCTTTACCCGTGATGTTTTTCCGAAAATTGCGCATAAGCACCTGTGGTCTTTTAATGATTGTTTAAACAAGCAAAATGATCCTTGATGTTTCATTTTTCATCCGATTCGTTTTGCTTCTTCTGTTGTGTAAGCTGTCCTAAGGTCCTCATGATCATTCTTTTAAAACAACAAGACTGGATTCCATGCGAACTATTTCGTTCTTTTCTCCCATGTAAAGAGGAACGATTTGGATAAAAGCTTTTTACTTTTTTTAGATTTCCCAAAATCTTTTTATCTATTTTTTAAACAAATTTTCAGTTAGAAATAATTTTATTTTAGAAACAGGACCTCTGAAAACCACACTTCGTGAGCGGAGCTTTCCTGTTAAAATATTATTATTATTATAATTATTTCTCAAGTCTTTCGTATAGACGATACATAGACTTACGAGTTTGATCCGAGTCATTTCAAAATACTTGTTGTGTAAGTGAAAAATATTCGTGGAAGCGGCACTTCTTTCTAGTCGAGCCGTTGTACTGTTTTTTTCCCCTTGTAAATGGCGCTTTAAAATTACACGCGATTCTTTGAGTTATACAACTTATTTAATTATCCCACTTTCCCCTAAAACAATCGAGACTTGACGTGCCAATATAAGAACGACCTGTTGTTAGTGTCAATAAATGTTAAATAAAACACTCTGAACTGGTTAAACATACAAAACAATTATATACTAATTTAGACACAAAATAATTATTACTCGAAAAGTTTTACTTTTCTCGAGGTATTCCTTTCAACTTTAAAAATCCATTTGACAGTAGAGGGTGATTAGATAATAGCAGATCCGGCCAATCTGAAGATTGGTGCGAGAAAATATTTTAAAAGCTAGCTCGTTCCAAACAAAAACACTTCTCAAAATATTTTTGTTTTAAAGAGATTATTCAATATAATCCTGCGATTATCTTTGCTGACAAATTTTCGACACTCGCAATGTAATAAAGAGAAAAAAAATACTGTAGAAGTATCGGAAAATGAGAACTGGTAAACAGCATGGTTGATAGAGTACTCAAACTCAACTGGCCGAATTATTTGATTTCTCCCAAGTCTAGTTTAATAGTCCGAAATGTAACTTAATGACTCAATAACTGGAATCATAAACCGATGTTCATTTTCTCAAGGCAGAGACATTTGTTTGACGTCAAGATTTTGTTATTATTAGCGATTCCAGGAACGTTTTACTGAGATTAAAATCTCCATCACAGTGCCGTTAAAATACAGACCTGTACGGTAAGACAAACGCTACCTGTACCTGTACACACAATTGGATGAATCTTATCCTTTCAACGTCTTCATCTTTGACGGATTGCAGCGCTGCGATGAATGATATACCAGAACCGATTCTCCTTGCCGATAGTACTCAATGTTGTGACTTCTGTTGTATAGGACTCACACACGAAACTTTTGTGTTGTAAGAACATCGAGTTGTTTTATGCGACATACACTAACGGGCGAAACTGTGCCTGTCCCATACCCCCACAGAGTGAATTTGTTTGCTTACCTTGATTTCAGGCCCTTACGGCCACGACTGATCCAAACGATTTGGCCATGTTGATAAGAGCCTGGAACTAGGTACACCGTCAAGGCCAATGGCGCTCTGTTTAAATGACGTCATATTTGTTTGTCCACAAGTCGAACCCATCCTGCACCGCAAGGACAACTTCCATCGATCGTAGATGTCACTTGGTCACTCTGAAAACCGTCTTTGATGACTGAGAAGAGACACACGGTATAGGAAAACCAACGTACCGTCGTTTATCTGTCCCTATTCATTAAATAGACGAGACATAACACACGCTGTGATTGGTCTAAAACTATAATCAATTTTTTAACCGAGATCCAAATAAGGACACGGCGTCACGCCACTGTTTCTCTCTCCACTTGACTCTTTTTAAAGTTATATATCAAAATTCGAGGTACAGTCAACTCTCGTTATAGCAGACCCCTTTAGGGACCGTAATAGCGGGGTGAGATAAAAAAGGACCCAATTTTTTATTTTAAAAATAAAGTAGTAAAAAGACAAGTTTTCAACGTTTATTACTATATTTTTATCATTTCTGCTAACGAAAATGATAAACAGCAAATAGTTACGTCATTTAAAAAAATCGAATTTGTCCGTTGTAGCGAGAGAAGAACAATAATTTTTTTTAGTTTTGGACCACGTGCGTAGAAGCGAAGTGTCCGTAGTAGCGGGGTGTTCGCAATAGTGAGAGTTGTTTCCATACATTTCTTTATAGTTTCAGCCGGGGATTTTGCTTCTGTCCGTAGTAGCGGGGTGTCCGTAATAGCTAGAGTTGTTTCCATACATTTCTTTATAGTTTCAGCCGGGGGTTTAGTTTCTGTCCGTAGTAGCGGGGTGTTCGCAATAGTGAGAGTTGTTTCCATACATTTCTTTATAGTTTCAGCCGGGGATTTTGCTTCTGTCCGTAGTAGCGGGGTGTCCGTAATAGCTAGAGTTGTTTCCATACATTTCTTTATAGTTTCAGCCGGGGGTTTAGTTTCTGTCCGTAGTAGCGGGGTGTCCGCAATAGCGAGAGTTGTTTCCATACATTTCTTTATAGTTTCAGCCGGGGATTTTGCTTCTATAAACTACTCAACGAAGATTGGCAACGAGTCCGTGCAATATGAATGCGTCATTGTATGAACTTCCATTGCTCT
>JANUFV010047111.1:0-11268 GCA_024757865.1 Epizoanthus scotinus
TTACATATTAGGTAACAATTAGAAATGATGCAAGGTTTCAAATAACTGTGCAACTCTACTTTGCTTGCACAAATAATGACCCACTCATCCAACTGATTAAATAGAATGCAACCCTGTAGTTACCCTGGGTGCCAGAGGTTCTTCTTCTCGCTCAAGAAACGATCGAACAACGAGCAAGCGTGAGGCCCAATGTACTCGGCCTCATTCTTTGATCGTTTATTGAGCAAGAAAAACCTCTGGCACCCAGGGTACCCTGTAGTTTAGATATTTGGTAACATTCTAATACTGAATTTGAATGGAATGGGTATTTTAAAGTTCTTTGATACTAAATTTTAGTCTTCGTGTCAAATCTGTTTTAAGGCGGAGCTTACCCGTTTGTGGAAGTTTCCAAAGGATTAAGTCATATAATTTTCAGTTTAAAATTGAAGAATCCAAATTTTGAGTCACACAGAAATGTCATGGAGCTTGCTCAATACATGTTTAACAATATTTTCAGATTTTATTTCGAGAAAGATGTTTTAAAAAGTGTGATTTTTAGTTTTGAAGAAAATTTGAATTTTTTTTTATTTTAAAGTAAGTTAAATATTTTAAAAAGGGTAAGTCCCACCTAAAATTACATCGTTATTTTATTATCAAATTTGATATAACTTGTCAAACTGGTTACTGTGATATAAATTTTATCATTAAATTTGATATAACTTGTCAAACTGGTTACTGTGATATAAATTTTATCAATGTGCGATGATTAGTTCTCGAGATATTTAAAAGCGTTAAAGTTTGAATTTGTGACGTCACACGTGTGTTACTTTTCGGATTAAACAAAGAAAACAAAAGTTTTTCTTCATTATAATATTTTGTGTAATAAGATTGTGTGTGCCATGAAGTGCAGAGGTTTTTTGCCACCAAGTTGAGGTTGTACAATGATTTTAAGTACTGTTTCTTTTTTGTGGACACAAAGATCGTAGATAAACACAATTTATTGTCTGTTTCTTGCAATGAACCCCACTTGTGACGTCACAAATCCAAACTTCAACCCCTAATATCTCAGCAACTATTTGTCGCAGAACAATGAAATTTACACCACAGTGATCAGTTCGACAATTAGAATCGGATAAAATAATAAAATTACAATGTCCTTTTAGGTGGGACTTGCACTTCAAGTTTTGGGAGTTAATATTTTATGTTCAAACAGCAGCTTGTCGGCTATCCAGAAAGTGGCACTTGTTCACTTAGTCAATTGTTTGACAAGTCTTTATAATTTTGTTTTCCGTTTCAAATATTTTCTCCAATCTTCCCACTTATTGACAAAATAAGTGGGTATGAAGCTCCCACATAATGAATAACTCAAACATTTCTAATCGGCCAAATTCAGCTTGTGGTAATCCCCAGAACTCGGTTCAGGGTTCACTTCTACTCCAACTCTGTTCCAGGGATTACTACATGCTGACAACTTCTGTGTTTGAAATCAGTGCTCCATGTCAAAAACGTTTTAATATTTGATATTTATCAATTCTGCAAAATTAATATCCAAGACGTTTTTTTCTTGTAAATGTTCCATACCAGAAAATATGCTTTACTCAACAATTGTACAATATTCTAAGCTATATTATGCTATGATATGAAAAAACCAAATCAGTTAGAAAAATAATGGCCGACTCAGTCACTGAATGCTAGCACAAAGTCTCAAGCGTCAACAAGTCTAGATAGCTATCTAGCAGCAGTAAAACAGTCACATACACACTTTGATTTGGTTAAAAATATTGTTTTAATCCGTTTTAACATTACAAATGGCAAAAATATTGTTTTAATCCGTTTTAACATTACAAATGGCAAAAATATTGTTTTAATCAGTTTTAACATTGCTAAAGGCACCTGTAGCATGAAGACTGGTTGTTGCCATGTGAATTGTAATATTGAAGACTTGAAGTAATCGACGATAATCTAGTCACATTGAGGGTCAAATGCAATTATAATATTAATTACCGTATTTCACATTTCGTCCAAACAAAAATATTTTGTCTACGATGTACAAAATGTTCTATAGCCTAAACATAAAACACAAATGCAGCCTTGTACAAATATGTAATCTGTAAAGAATGTTAACATTCGTTAGAACTTATAATTAACCATACATGGGACAAGATAACTTTCATCATACGTATCCAATATCGTAAACCCCAATATTTAATTATACAGAGCAGCTATTTCATTGTTCTTAGGTAGTATTTTAGCTACAATGTAATGCACAATTACAAATAATGAATTAATTATTTCATTGTCCTTGACAGCTGAGGCAAAAGTGTTTTAGATCGAGAGTCAATATAGTATATTTAAAATTTTTGTTTCCGATGTGACCAAAATCACAGGAACACTTCAAGCTCTTAATAGTCAACTTGTCAATACAATTTTTCAACCTCAACATGCATTTTCAATACAAACTGTAACATGTAACATAATTAACCAAATGCAAAATATTAAGCAAGAAAAATTACTTTACTCAAAGTATTTCAACTACATGTATGCTTGTTACACTAGAGTAGATGACACCGAAAGATCCATTTGGTACTTTCAACACATTTAAAATTAAATAAAAAAATATATGTTATATTAGACTCGACACATTACCCAGTTAATTAAGGAAAATGTCGGAATAACATTTAATGGGAGAAATTAAACCAAGCAACAATAGTGCATGAATATTAGTTGTACTCAACTAAACAAATCAAACTACACTTTATTACTCAACATAAAACCTGTCACACATTTGATAAAATCAATAGCGATAGTAATCAATACAAATCAATAATTGATTATGCTTCAAAAACCTACGATTATAGATTATTATCGATGACTGATATTAATTGATTACGGTAGTTCTATAACATTGTAAAGTGCATCGATTCATTTATTGTCGTCAATCAATTCAGTTTTATGAACATATATGTCTGACTTACAAAAACTAAACTACGGTAGCCAGGGTTCATACACTTTCTTGTCTCAAAATTATATTTCATGTATTTTCAAGCATTTTCCAAGAAAAAATGTTCTTTTAACATAATTCCTCTAGAAAAATCTTAAAAAATGTTTAAAACTCTAAAAAAAGTACTGACATTTCTGAAGAAAATGGATATATGTATAGTATTATAATTCTCCAGGAGTGTTCCACAAGTCCATGATGTAAAACTCCTAGTAGTTTACAGAAAGTCTACATACCCTGTACCAGTATTTAAATTCCGATTTGTCTCAGGCTCTCTAAATTGCATTTCTTACATTTGTGTCACTACGGTTAGAAGCTAAATGTTAACAATACACCAACGTGGAATAACAACGTCTAAGGTTTATGCCCTTTATTTCTTCAATGTGCAACTAAATCAGAGTTAATTCCAGCTAGCAAAACATTTGGCTTTATCTTAGACAAAGGTTCATCTGACACAAAGTAATCCACAATCACAACGTGGTCAATTGTCATTCATCTCTTCCCGATAATATCTTGAAAAAGGTCGGCCAGGTCGCTTACTTCAGAAGCTTGTTTAAAACTTTCCATGCCGGTTAGTTTCTTCTTGATTTCATCTTTGCTTGAAGCATAGATCATTTTTTCCTTCATTGGGGCACCTTCAGGATTCCTGTGAATAGAAATGACAAAACACACTTGATAAGCTTCCAATAAAATACCCACACTTATTCTTGTTTAAAGGACTTTTTCTTGGGAATATTTTTTGGAGATCATTTTTATGGGAAAATGTATGATTGGAGGGGATTTTTTGTCTTAAAAATAACCATACTTTAAGTACATTACTATACAAATAAAAGCCACTAGGGGTTTTTTCATATATGCCATGGGTTTATCTTTAAAAGTATTTTTGAACTTATTTTCAGGAGAGCTTATCACCGATGGGGGAGGGGCTTTGTATTATTCAAAAGTTTATGGTATAGTTAACAATAATTATTCCCCAAAATGGAGGCGACTGCAGTGGTGGATATTTACTGAGCCATTTTGTTCATAGTCAAATCTCAATCAACAAGGTCTTGAAATGAATCTTCTAAGGAGACTTTTCATTGATCTTTATGGAGAATATAAAGCTTCACTTGTTAACCTAAAAATAATGTGGTAGCTTCCCAAATAGCAATTTAAGGTTTATGTACCACTGCAAAAATTTGGTATGCTATAAAATTTTGTGTCTTATTTTCAGACACATTTTATTGTCTAAAAATAAATCTGTCCAAAATGTTTGATAGTAAGGTCTAGGTGTAGGTCACAGGATTACAAGAACAAGGATTTTTCAAGATTTACAAACCAAAACCAATGTAGAGTAAAATATTTTTATAACCATGGATCGATACTGATTTCATATTCTCAGCTCACTCTTCCCTTCAATTAACCCTTTAAGCCCAAGACAGTTATCAGTATCCATTTTCTCTTATTGCAATATTAAAAGCAGAGTCAATAGTAATAATAATAAAGGAACATATAATAAAATTCAGATTTTTGAAGATGAAGTGTCGAATTCTCCTAACTTGTTTTTAAAGAAATGTATGGAGAACAGTCAGAAGAAATCAGAAGTACGTCATTTGGCATATTTGCAACTGAAACAGTTAAATATTTCGTAACATAAACTTTGGCATACAACTGTTCTGTCCAAGCTACATAGAATGACAAACAAGCCAAGACCGTTTTAAAGACTTTCTTCCCAAAATCTCATTTTTCAAGGTTTTCAAGGCCATGAATTATTGTCAACCTAATCCAAGGTCTTCAAGGACCTGTAGTTGTGCAAACCCTTTATACCATAGAAAACTTACTTACCATAGAAAGCCAGTAATTTTACTCTGACCGCGTCCATCGCCTGTGAAATCCAATTTGTAGGCAACATACCGACAATGGGCCTTGATCTTCCCTTTCACTTCACTAGTTTGTGCTGCTAATACCTCATTCAATACTGCAGCATCAGTTTCATCGCCTGTTTTCTTGATTTCACCTGCGCTATGAATCTTTATCATCTTTTCCGCTTCCACATGAAATAGCATATAGTTACAATATGCAAGCTTGCATTTCACTTCACTCTTTTCTTCCTTTGTACCATCCTGGAATAACGCCACAGTAGCAGCTACATCTTCTACACCAATGGACACTGGAGTGAAATCTGTTCTGTTCTGTTTTAAAGTTGAATCCGTCTTGAAAGCGTTCCAAACGTCTGGAATATCAGGTTCACATTTCACACCAGATGCCTAGACAAACGTCACTGATGAATTAGTATAACAAAATCCAGCCAATAAAATTATATCTGTGGTTTCACTCATTCTATTCTATAAACTTTGTTTTCATAATAATCGGTAGGTCACATGATGGCTTCGCCACAGACAAAGTGCGTCATTTAATGTACCCCTCGACGAGAGGTAGTCAGTGTTAATGACATGGCTCAGCTATTGTTTTCTGTTCCACGTCCCCGAGCTGCATGAAGCAAAACCAATATGGCCGATGTGAAACAGTGAAGACAGGAGTGATAGATTTGTCCAGTATCGTATATTGACTCCATATATATTTTGACCACACTAAAGTTATTTGTTATTGCGGTGGAAACCACAGCATGAGCAAAGAAGTGGGGACACCGAGCAAAAGATCATCGAACTCTTGTTGCATAGTTCGACATCAGTATTTTGGCGAGTTGACTCTAAAAAAATCCCAGTCATTATTACACTAACGTTATTTGTTATTGCAATGAAAATAGTAAAATAATCCTGGAAGTTTGCAGGAGAGAGTTATCAAGAAGTGGAGATGGCTTCATCGTGTGTCATAAATTTAAGAAAGTATGCAAATGTGTGTGCATAACACAAGTAGCATGAAAATTGAGATATAACAAAGACTTTAGTTTATATAGTAACATTGTGTTAATTGTTACTTATGTTGACTTTATCTACATCAGTTAACATGGTAAAAACATGTGGGTTTACATGACTTCGAAAGCTTTTAATTTATCATTTTTGTGCTTCTCCAATAAACGAAAATGAAATATTTTGCTCTTAAAACGACATGTTAATTCACACAAACTTTGACACATTTAATTTATCATTTTTCTTGCCGATAAAGGAAAATGAAATATTTTGCTTTTAAAACAAAAAGTTAATTTATGCAAACTTGACACATGAACTTGGAATGTAAACAACCCGATCAGATTGTAAACAGTAATAAATAGAAACATGGATTTCTACAGAGTTTTTACACAACTATAAAGTGAAGATAGATTTGAATGTTCTTCGCTTGACATCTTCAGTGGATTACAGGAGAAGTCTTTTAGTTAGCAATTTACTGGGATTCAAGAGATCAAGCTGATACACAGTACTCCAATAACTCAGGATTTACAGATCACAGATCAAGAATGCATATGCGGTATTCAGTTAGTTCGAGTTTCTAACATTGCATTTTAGCATACAACACGATCACAGTTCTAAAACCGCATCAGCTCTTGGAATAACTATTATTTTATCCTTGAATCACTGGACATTTCAAGTCATGAAATAATCTCATTCAATTCGTAGTTCTATTCTCAAATTTATTTGCCTGCATAGCAAATTGTCCATGCACTAAAAAACTGCTGGCACAGTAGACCATTATGAGGCAACGACCCCCCACATACCGCTACTTTGAATGACACATATTGTCCGTGGTGAAGCCATGATGCAGGCAAATCATGCATAACAATAAAATGACTAGGTCCACTTGCCCCAAATTCTGCTATTTAGAGGAGCACAGAAGTAGAACAATAATGCTTACTTACAATGTTAAATGAAACATTTTGATAACATGTGACTGAATTACAGAGATTTGTATGGGAACCTGGTAACCATTACAATGTGCAATTTGTTACCCATTTGATGCTAGAAACCAAACAATGGTTTATTACTTTGTAGTATTATTAATTATACTCTTTGACTATTGCCATATTAATGATAATGTGAGACAAGTACATCGCACAGGTCCATAGCACTGATAAAACTCTGACGTGGAAACAGCACAAGAAAGTCAACTCGCCATACACAAGTTGGAGGGAATGTTAAAATATGTGATGGTATATTTCGATACTATTCCATACATTCCTTAGTCCAAATGAAGGATGGAATTTGTATAGGTAATAGGGCAACATTTTAATATGCGGGATGCGAATTGAATGAAAACTCGTGAAAACTGCAATCAATTTCGCTAATAACTTTCATATGCCTAACATATAAGCCTATCTTTACTCTCCTTGAAAGACTAGGAATGTAAGAACAAAAATGATAGACAAATAGTCGAGAACTTGCAGTACCTTCACTCTTGCCCTGATAAGCTGGTTTACCCAGGATGCAATCACGATCGTGAACCAGTCTCATGCGGTAAGTTTGGTTTTCAATCACAGCAAACTATCTACTTATTCTCTCGAATTGCGAACTCAAGCTTGTCAACTATTTCTGATAAGTTGACAGTGGTGACAGGACACAAGAATGTAACAGAAAGCAACGACGGTATAAAATGCAAGAGAACGAATTCAAAAGCAACTCGCTTACAATGGGCGGGTCTTGATTGAAAGTGTTTTAATACGTCCAGCTCTCTACAATTATCTTATCACTTCCCTTCATTTCAAGACGATATATATGCAATAATTAATGGTGCACACCATTATCTAATTCTTGAACTACTGAATGCAAGAAGTGGAATATTTTAAAAAGATGTCAAATCTACTACATGCTCTCAAATTGGCTTCTTGGCATGTGATCTTGCTTTTCCACAACTTGACGTAACGGCATTCCTACTGTCGATTTCAATTATTCTACAACCCAATACCAACTGAAAACAAGCTCAATACGTCCTTCAGTACTCACCATATCTGCGGAGTCTGAGATCTCGATGAAACGTAAGTAAATGTAGAAAACCTTGAAGAACCTGTCGAAACAGCAAACCTTCCAGTCTCACTTCGTTTCGAGTCGGCTTGTGGCGTACATGCGCTCTCCCGATCGTCTCTCGAACAAACATACAACGCGCCCTGTTTCACTCCTTATATGGTCATGAAATTGAACCACCGTGCAGCCGGGCACTTGCACCCGGAAATTTAACCTTGGAACGAGGCTACCGGAAGTACAATGTGGAAGGGGTGGGGTTAACAGGAAGACAAAAATAAAGCTGATATGGTGGCCGAAGTGCAACACAGAAAAGTCAGAACACTTTTTAAAAACTTATAACAAATAGTCGAGTAAATGCAGCGCGCAGGTAACTCTTATGATCTTGCACTGAAGATTATAAGAAGACCCATTCTAGTCCAACTTGTTGTAGTGCCAACCTTGCATTTTTAACGTTGTATATTTTCACTTCCAGTGACGTCTAGCAAGTGTGTTTTTTACGACAAGAATCCGACGAGTAATAACAAGTATAGCCTGCGTGCAGCCGGTCGCGAAGAATTAAATCCCTGATTTAGGTCTAAATCAGGGATTTAAATCGTTTGCGTCGCAGGCTATAACAAGTACGGTGTATTTTTTGTATTTTTTGTCTCTGCATTTATATTTCGGATGAACCAGCTTCAACTGTTCGTCTTTTTATTAAAATTGAAGGGACCTACGATCTCCGGTAGCTATGGGTTGCTAAGGAAGTTATTTTTTGCCCGTAAATATCATTTTTCTATCACTGACGAATATGGTACTTCTAATCACGAGATCTGATAGGAGGATATTGAGAGCTCTGAACGGTTCAATTCCTTCCGGGTGTCTCCAGCTCAAAGGAACTAACTCTATAACATATGCTTACTCAGTTATTGTGGTAACATTGAAGTCACCTTTTTTCTAGTCTACAGCTTGCAAATACTCAGAACACGTCAAGCCATTGCTGCTGTTCAGTAGTTCCGCTTTCGTGCAAGTACAATCCCAGGTATTACGTCATCCACGCAAATAAACATATCTCATTGAGCAGGAAAGTTTAGTATATTTCTAGAAGCTTGAATTATTAGCATATTGTCATTTTAGATAATTATGCACTTCAGCCATGTAATTAATTTAATAAACATATTATTATATTATTGTATTTATTGTATTCTTGTTATTATTACCTGCAGTTTTTTTTGGCAAGCGGCTATCTCATCGGCGTAGCTGTATGGCGAGTTATAGTTTGTAAGTTGCAAAAACCGTGTACAATCGAACTTGCTTCTTGCGTTGGATCTAAAAAGATCGTGATCAGCTAGATAAGAAAAACGAAGAAAAATAATTGTCCGAAGACTACTGCAATGCTGATCAAACAACGCTTTTTGGTGATTTTAAAAAATATTTCAGCTGGCCATTACCAGCCTTCATCAGGTTTATTTCCGCCTGATAGAGATTTTAAAACAGTTTACATGGTATATATATGATTAGCTATTTCACAATCGTGAGAGGTGTTTTAAGAAAGTGACAGTTGATAAATGACAAATCTAATTATAATGTTTTAAACTTCTTTATTTAGGACTTGTGGCTCCAGTGTCATTCCTCTATGAATTGAACAAGATATCTTTCACGGCACGTGATATTATAGATATCTCATCCATAGAGGAATGACGCTGGAGATACAAGTCCTAAATAAACGCGATGAGCTATAATTAAACTTATAATTTAGATTTGCACTACCCAAAATGATTTGCGCATGCACTACCCAAAATGATTTGCGCATGCACTACCCAAAATAATATAAACCTGCGCATCCCAAAGTCATCTGCGCACGCGCACCTCAATATGATATGCGCATCACAAAGTCATCTGCACACGCGCACCTCAATATGACATGCGCACACGTTACCCAGTGCACGCTACCCAACATGATGTGCGCCTGTGCAACCCCAAACTAATATGCGCATCTCATTATGAATTGACCTTGCGCGTTTCATTATATGATGCACTTCCGCATCTCATGCTGTACCTTGTTGCAACTTAGTTATAAAAACTGGATATAAAAACACGAGAAAATATCCGCTCGATTGTTCTTGGTTCCAGTCTTTATAGTAAAGCGCGGTCGAGCAAAACTAATCGGACCGGGGGAGGGTTAGGGATGAAGTTATACTAAAAAGAAGAAAAGGAAAGAAAGCAACTTGAATGCTTCCTACTACACCTTAACCTCATCTCCTTAGCTCGCTTCATTTTAGTCACGCGCGACCGCGCGCTAGTTGCCTGCAGAAAGATTGGGAACCAGTAAATCGAACTCGATTTTCGTTGCCGCATAACTCCTCGAATGTTCGTCCGTTTTTTACCATTTGTTCAAGAGATTTCCTTATTTCATTGATATTTTCATCTCAAGTACATAACTTTTTAACCATTTCTTTATTATTAAGTGTATTTATCATTTGCCAGCGAACATTACGGGTGGGCTCCCTGTGGTTATTCTGAATTTTCTCTTTTATCAAATTGATTTTACACGAGCTTGACTTCTTTTATTGCTCTTCATGTTCGAAAAAATATTTGATTTCATTTTCATTCTTGGTCTATTGCATGAAAATATCATCAAGATAAAGATATAGCAACCAAAAGAAAGGTTTTATTCTCGCTCCATCCAAACTCTGCTATAAAAAGGTTTGCGTACGCCAGTGCCACTTTTGTACCCATAGCCGTTCCGTGGTTTTGTATGCTGTATTCATCTCTAAATTCAAAGTGTTCATGTATGGTAAGGAGCATGCGGGTCAGGTCATGGAATCTCATTAGAACGTTGGTCAAGAGCATCTCTACATGCTTCGGAATTCCTTACTTGGGTGGTAGGTTAGAATACAAAGATGAAACATCAAGTATAACAAAGTATCGTCATTTGGTATGTCTTTTAACAATTGAAAGCTCGTTTGCTAGGTCAAGAAGCGGGTGGTGTCTGGTGTACTGACGTAGGAAGTTTGGGGACTTGAGGAATTAGGTACCCTGCGTGGCTGACAGCTGAGCCCTTCATTTTCTCACATTCCGACGAGGTCTGTACACGTAGGATATGGTTTATACAGGAGTATAGAGTGGTCGTTAATACAAACTCCAATTCTCATTCATCTCGATTCCACTGGCTTTCTGTAAAACAGCGTATAATGTTCAAACTACTTCTGGTTATTCACAACTGTGAATTGTACAAATAGACAAACAAAACATTCCCTGAAATAAATATTCGAACAGTAACTGATCATCAGTAGGATTCGTAAAATGTGTGCACTTCTATAATTAATAATAATAATAACTTTATTATTTGTAAGGCGCATATTCCATTTTCATATGCTCACATGCGCACTAAACTACAATAAATAATATATATAAAGAAAA